>JAOEGS010023657.1:49055-78659 GCA_025447755.1 Corythornis vintsioides | reverse complement strand
GAGACAATGAATGTGCAGCACAAATGAAATTATGGCTGTATGAGGGCCTATGGACATTTGCTAATCTCTTCAGTAGCTGGTGAAAAAAAGTGTTAGAATTGTTTGTGGAGATTCCTTAGACTGGTGTAGCATTTAATTTTATATTGCACAGAGCAGTATTAAGGGGAGGGTAGGCTTCCTGTATTTTAAACAAAATCAAGATCACACCATAGAGAACAGTTGCTTTTGTGTACATCAAATATTAATACTTTTCCCAGCAGACCTGGGAACATATTTGACAATGTCTTACCATTCCTTATGGAAATGGTTGGTTGCCAAATATTATTTGGCTATTTAATATTAAATGATCTTTTGGAGTAAAAAACTAACGCAAATGATAGGAGATTTTAATTTGCAAATAGTGCAACATATTTTAAAAGGCTAGTTAACTTCCCAGGCTTATCAGATTCTTTTAGGTCTGGCTCTACAGTATCATTAGAGGTTTAGACCCTGTTGGAATTAGATACGTCTCTTTTAATTTTACCCATTCAAGGTAGAAGATTTTTTTTCTGACTAATTTTGCAAAAGCTTTGGCTACATTTTGTTTGTGAGATCACAGAAATAAAATAAAATGTAATATGGTAGCAGTCTGATCCTCTTTTCATTTGCTGACCAGTGTTACTTTTTGAGAAATTAATTGTGAGGTCATAAGCAGGTCATTGAAATGCAATTGGTACTCAGCTAAGCCATTCTTTCCCTTACAAAATCCCTGCTGATTTTGACTAAAAAAAAAAAATAATAAAAATTATGTGCATGTTCTTTAGGCACTCAATCTAGAGTTTTATTTTGGTGGTTTAAAAATGCTGAAAAGATGTATAACGTCTCAAATTTTTAAGTGTTCAATAGTACCTTTTGTATTAAAGGATTCAGGTGTTTGTTTTGGTTTTGACTTTTTATTTTTCTGAAGAATGACAAACTTCCCAATAGAAGTCCTGAATGCTCTTACTGAGTGATATTCAATAAAAATAGTTGTAGGGTTGCAGTTTCAGATGAAGTATTTTGAATCTAAAACGTGTTTAATGTTGAGTAATTATTTTTAACAAGGTTTTGACAGAACCGGTCGCTAAGTGGAGGAATGTTCATGGTCACAATATCCTGGTAAGTGGCAAAAAAAAAATATTTCTACAATTACAATTAATGTTCTTTTAAAAACATATGCATGAGGATTTATTACCAAAACTGTTATCAAAAGCTGTGGTCATAATCTCATACAGCAAAAAATAAAATTTCATAATGCAGAAGATCTTTTGCTGTGATGAAAAAGGGACTATAATAGAAACACTGCAAATAAAGTGTGGTTTTGGCAAGGACTGGGTCTTTTGTTGGGTATGAGGTACAGAAAGGTAAACCCTGAGTGTGACAGTTGTTTCTACATCTACTTATGCCTCTTTCAAAGAAGGGAAGCATGACAGAAAGTTTGGGGTGGATTTCATTGGTTGGTACTGTCTGACTGCTGAAGAAAAGGAAAATTCTGTTCCCTGAGGTGTTGGGAGCTCTGTTGTCTTCTGGGTAGTCATCATTTCTTGGAGCTGTTACCCACAAATGTGTCCCTTTGTCACAGCTGTGCTTGGAGACAGCAGCCAGGGCTCTGACTACAGCTGCAGATAGGCTTCTGCTGGGATGGTTAAAGTGGTTTCTGATGTTGGTCTTCCCTGCAAAAGTCTCATTGCTGGCTGAGATGGGTGTCTGTGCTCAAGTTCATGTGGCATTTGCTGTAAAGACAGCACAGTGAGTACACCCCAAAGCACACGTGCCCAAACATGTACTTGATACATCGCTGCTAGCATAGCTCCTCTGGAAAATAAATTCCCCCTACTAGGATTTGCTGATGCTTTACTTTCTTATTATCAGTAAAGGGTTGGGGCATGCTTGGCTGTGTCACACATCATCACGGCAGTCTGTGCCCTGTGCCCTTAGAGTATTTCATCATATTTTGATCTTGGGAAGGGAGTAAAGAAGGAGGTCAGCTCTGTGGACTGAAGCCATGCTGATGGCTTAAAGCTTGTCACCTCACCAGATAGACGTTGAATCTTGTTTTATTTCAAGTCAGATCTTTTCTCTGCTTTGCAGGATAGACTGTTGCTTGTAAGCTATCAGAAAGAGTGGAAGATCTGAGAAATACTTTGAGGATCTTTTGGTGAAGAACAGTTCTTTGTGCTAAAAGACACCTTTTCTGAAGCCCAGACCATACTTACTGGAACCATATATATATTTCAGGATGGACTGGGTATACTGAGAGTCTGTCAGTACAAAAACAGAGTAGCAGATAGGTTTCTTTGTTTATTTTTAATTACCAAACTGTCATGTTTTAGGGTCAGGGTGTCCCCTTAGACCCATAGCAGATGTACTCTGTTAACCCCCCTCCATCCCCAAAGGGGAAGAGAAAGGGAATAAGGGAGAGAGACTGAGCAATTAGAAAAGGAAGCTAGAACAGCTTTAATGAAAATCATAATAAGAATGAAATATATAAAAATATGTACAAGACCAGTATGGAACCCAACCCTCCTGCTGATAATTGTGTCACCATCACTGATGCTGTGGAGTTGGCACAGGGAGAGTCCCAGACTGGGCCCCACAGCAGCCAGGAGCTGGATTCTGGCACCAGGTTCAGGAACACACCGATTGGGATTGAAGGCAGAATGGACAAAGTCCTCCTTGGTGCTCTGAGGGGGAGAACCCCCAAGAGAAAAAAAAAACAAATAATGAATGAACACAAGAACCTGAGACCCCTCCGGATCCCAGAGCTTTCTATACTGAATATGACATCTGTGGGCTGGAATGCCTCATTGGTCAGTTTGGGGTTGTCTGTCCTGTCCACTTTTCCCTACAGGTGTGGCCTTTCACTTTCTGCACCCCCCACTGTGGTGCACAAGATCCAGCAGTGGCCTTGGTTTCCACACCAGTCCTTGGTAGTAACTCTGACCATGGGGTGTTATCACTGCCAGAAGCAGACACTGTGAGAACATGCTGCTAACTTCAGACAGTGCAGTTAATTAGAAGAACTGAGCTGAAGAGTAAAATCACTGAACAGAATTTGTTCTGTTCTTGCTCAAACCAGGACACAAACATACTTGAACTGTCTCAGATGAGCTGTGCCTTGGTCCTGCCCATTCAGGTGCAGAATAACAAATTCCTGTTGACTTCATGAGTGTTCCAAATACCCCACTGTCTCTTTAAGGATCACAACTAATTCTTACATCTGTGTTGTGGAGATCACTTCTTGTCAAACCTGATGCCACCTGTTTCAGTGCACTTCTCTAAATAATTCTGTTGTAGTGTAAAAGCCTGCTAAATACCCAACTTTACTGTCGTTGCTGTTTGACCTAACAAAAATGTCTGTCTGTCTCACTTGTGTCTCTAACCCCAGGGCTTAATGTACCAAGATGCATCAAGATGGGGGATAACACTGCAGACTTATATACAGCTTACAATGTTGGAGCAGCATACCAGACCAATGGTAAATAAGCATATTTTCTTTTTATTTGAAAAAAGAATTAGATGCAGTTGTGAGTTTTTAAACTCATATCCAAAAGTTGATATGCTGTTTGTGTCCTTGCTTTGTTCCTGCAGTAAGTATGAATTTTTATGGTGCACAGACATTGTTGATATGTTCAACATGTGCTCCAGAGGCAAAACATCTGCCTCCTACCTGCTCAGAACGTTTAATTCCCTAAACTAATACTGCTTTTTTTTTTTTTCACCACCCTTATGAGCTAGACTTGCTCAAATTTCTTCATCATCATCACATGTCAGTGTCTTGTCTGTAAGTGGTATCTATATAAATGTTGGTGTTTCCAGTCTTTGGCAAACGTTCAGTTGTTATTTGCAGGTGTCCCCCATAAGGATGATGGAGAGATCCATTCACAGTGCAAAGCACATTTTTGTAGAAAATTTGTATCGAAGGTATGGTATATAGAGCTTTCTGATTTATTTTCTTGACTTAATTAAATTTAAATATATATATAATTAACTGATGATTTCTGTGGTAATTTGCATCTAAGTGGTCTGCGAAATCTGCCGGTTCTATGTTGGAATGGCAGTGTGCTTTGTATGGGATGTGCTGCCTATTGGTAGAATAAGACCTGTAGAACATGGGCCAGGTGAGGGCTCTTGTGTATTTGGAACAACTTACTGTTTAGAACACCATTTATCCAAGTTATCTGCTCTCCAGCTGAATACAAGTCTTGCTTAAGTCAAAACAAACACATACTGAACACGTGCAAAACCATGAGGTTCTGAAGAGTTAACACTGTAAGAGAAAGAGAACTAGATGGTGTTACCCAGCCTAGCACCCAGTGATGGCATTTCTTGCAAGCAGGAACTTGAGTCATGTGCTATTGCTCAGAAGTTTGATAGCATCAAAATAGACTGCAAATCTTGCTGGGCTAAGGAGTAAAGAAGGAACAAGAGCTGTTTCTTTCTAAATGTCACTTTCTGAATTGGGACCCTGCCTTCAGGTGTCTTGGGCCAGAGGTACAGCAATTGGACTTAACCCAGGTTAGTTTGTTCTGGGGAAAATGACTGTGGCCTGAAATAGAAAACTCAGTTCTTCCCTGGCTGATTTATAGCTTGCCCATCTCATACTCACTAAAATAAATCAGTAATCAGCGCTGATTTGAAGGTGTTTTTTTGTTCTTTTCTGTTGATGCTGTTTTGTTTAGGATGTGACCCATTGTTGAGAGTGTATGTAACAGATGGTGGTTTAGATGGATTTTTCATTGGTCTTGAGGGACAAAATGAGTTTCTTGCCTGTCTGCAGGAAGAATGGCTGCATGCCACAAGATGGCACCCATGCTACATAAGTTCCTAGTCCATTAGTGGAACTGCTTTGGAAGTTGAGAGAGACACAGTAAGATGGGAAGCAAATGCAAAGAGACATTATTTATCCCAGTCTGTATGCAGTGGAAATGTACTGGAAGGTCTTTGTCAGTATTAATTACTGATTTATTTTTTTTTTTTTAATTGTAGACAAAATGCTTTTGTCCCAGAGACTGAGAGCTTTGTTGCCATGAGGCAAAATCTGCTTGTGTCAACTCTATGTATTAATTCTGTACTTAATTTTGTACTTAGATGCCATTTTTGAGGACATCTAAGATTTTTTTTAGCTTCAGCACTTCTTAATGTTGGACAGAAGGCATTTGCATCCTTTTGTTAGAGTAGGCTAGAAGCCAGATGCTACCAATAGCAAACAAAATAGGATATAGGGATGTGTGAAAGGATAAATAAAACAAGGAAGAAATGGAGCTACATGAAATAACCATATTGAGTCACATTATGAAGAAAAAAAGAAGAAAATCTGTCTGCCCTCATCCTGTTTCCAGTGGTGGCCAGAAGTGCTTGAAAAGTGTGTTAACACAGGTTGAGCATTCATGGTAATTTTCTTATTTAGCAGTGTTTTTCTCTGTATTTGGTAACCCACAGGTTTTCACTGAACCTGTCCAGTTTCCCTCAGAGCTTGTGTAAACCTTTACTTTCCAGGGCATCCTACAGCTTTACTCTGTGTTGTTTGATCACTGCCCTATCCTGTGTGTTGTAGTTCTTTAAAAGTCATCTAAAAAGTCAAAAACTAATGCCTACTTATGTGTGCAGAAAACAAAATGGGATGATAATGGGAGTGTGGAAAGAGTAGTAACCACAACTGCAGCAGAATGAGAGTCCCTTTCAGACTTCTGAAAGCAGGTGAACTCTCATGCTAGGAGAAAATATTGTAATATAGGGGTGTACCCCTGTGACTTAAAACAACCACTGTGAAGGCAGTGTTAGGGGGTAGGGAAACATTTGAGTAACTGCAGGTTTGTTCATCTGCCTCAGTTACTTTTCATACCTTCATAACAGATGGTGAAGAAAAGAATAATAAAATCTGTGGACAGAAATGTGAAGTGACCAACACCACATCATGATAGACTCAGCTAGTAATTGTGTTCCCCACCCTGAACAAAGGCTTATCAGCAACCTGAAGTTACTAGGTATTTATTGGGGAGGTTTTGGCAGACTGTAATGGTTGATTACTTCTAAGTGGATAAGCTGGCTCTGTGATGAGGTAGGAAAGCCCACTGAAGGGAGATACTAAAAGGAGACTTACCAGGCTGGAAGGATGTTACTTGGGTTGGATCAGCCTTTGGATTGATGCTTTGTTGCAAAGGGTGAGAGTATGCTAATAAATTAATTTTATTACCCTACAACAGAAATTTCAACTAAAAGATGAAAGATTGTAAATCAAAAAGCAGAAAAATATAGAATGATAGATAAATGAGAATCTATCACAAAATAATGCTAGTATTGTGTAGCCCACAGAAGAGTAAATGTGACTCTTGGAATCTGGCAAAGGATTTCAAGGAAGGAGATGGAAATATTGGTGCTTTTGTACACAGCTTTTATGAGAGCTTTTTTACATTACTTTTTACACTTCTAACTGCTTGCTCATGCTCTATGAACTAACACTGAAACAGGTGTGAAGTTGAGATACGGGCATGATCAAAAGAATGGAAAGCCTATTTAAAGAGGCAAAATCAGTTTGACATAGAAGTTATTTGTATAGAAGTTTAGAGAATACACTTGAAACCTATGGGCACACCAGGTGCAAACATAGAAAATGGAAGTTATTGAAATCATGAGACTATAACAACAAAAGAATAATTAGATATAGGAAGTCTTTGGATGCAGTAAGGGCTAAAAATTAGAAGATGGTGTCTTAGCCATCAGAGGAACAAAGAGAAAATACAAACTTTACACTTGATTCTTTTATGTAGGCGAACAATAGTGCCCTGTGGCAGGGAAAAGGTCTTACGACTTAAAATGATTGCTTCCTGTGCTGTGGATTTTTTGTTCAGCTGCTGCATGAAAATGTTAAAAATTATTCTGTAGCTAAATGGGCTTTGCAAACAAAAAAATCCTTTGTATTCTCCAGAGGCTTTTTTCTTTCATTGTTATGACTTGCTATAAGGAATCTCCTATCTCTGCTGGGGAGTGATCCTAATTCTTGTGTAGGTTAGTCAACATGCAAAAATCATGCAGAGAACACAGGAGTGGTGGCCTGCTGTAGAAATTGAATTATGCCTGTCTGATAGAAGGTCTGGAAAACAAAATGTGCCTGACATATCTTTAAAATTTGTAAAAAAAACCCCATCTCAGACTCAAGCCATTGAACATGTATTTTCAGCAAAGGGACTGTTAAATAGCTGTGTGGAGGGTATTTTCCCATTAAAAATACATAAAAACAGAATAGGACTTAGAATTAAAAAGTAGGACTCAGACTGAGGGGGGGGGGAGGATGCTGCGAAAAGCAAATGTTATTTTCTGCTTGCTTTCTGTAAGAGAAGTATTACTTATGTTACTGGTCTTAAAGATGGAGAAGAATCCCTTGTTAACCCTAGACTACATAAGCTTTTATCCTTTAGGAGAAATTAAGTTTAAACAAGGGATGAGGAGCTGTGACAGTATCAGGAACACCAGCTCTTTAACCCAGTGTCACTCAGTATTTGCATTTGGCTTTGCAGGCTCTTTCCCAGAGAGAGAAATAGAGTAACATTTCTGACGCAGATGGAAGGCTCAAGGTGTGAGCCATTGCTGTGAGCTGCTTTAGGCTGCAGAGAGGGGCACGAATGCCCCAGGTTCTTATTGCCATTGCCCAGCTCAGTTTAGCCCTGAGACACACATTAGCTGTAAAGCTGTCAAAAGAATTTTAGATGTGTGCACGTGAGTATGCCTTGTATGTTATAGGGATGTGCTTAAGTTACAAGCACCAGCAATTTACCCATTTGAATTCATAGCTATGTAAATGAAGCTTATTCCATTCATATTTAATTTTTGCTGTAAAAACTTTACTTGGTAGAAGTCAAATGTTAGCAAACTTTGGAAATGAAAACACTTCTTTGTACCTTTTATGTTACCTGTATCTTTATGGATCTTGAGCCTGATCCAGTATCCTCATAGGATTATCCAGGGAACAAAGGTATGTTGTCTACAGAGCAGGTTAATGCAGAATTGACCTGTATATATCTGTTTTTTCAGGGTAAGAATAGTGTGCATTTTCTTATTTCTAATTCTTTTTTACATTCCTGGTTTTGCCCATTTATTTTGGAGAAAAGTAGCAGAAGCAGTGTTGTGCATGTGCATATGCCTGCTACCCAGAAACGTGTACCAGTGACAGAGCAGAACTGCAATGAATTGTGGTACCCTCTTTCTTGTGTGCTTTGGGAGGCAAGATATTCAGCTGGATGGCAGATAAAGAAGGGAAGTGCTATGAATATGGGTTTTGCTTTTGTGCATACTTAAGTGGAAATACCTTTCTGGATTATCTTCACTCAGTTTTGCCACAGATCAGAGCATGTTGCCAGGAGAATGGTTCAGAAATCTGTGGAATCTTTTTCTTAGGCACAATTTAAAATGTTGCAACTGGTAATCATTCAGCTAGAGAGGACAGGGGCCTCTCAACCTAATCTCTTTCTTGATATTTCTGCTGCAGAAACATTTAAGAAAGATTGTGGAGTATGTGTCTTCAGTTTTGAAGAAAGAACAATATAAAACTTGTAATATTTGACTATTTAAGAATATAGTAGTAAGTGAAAACTCCAATACAATAAAAATAAAATATGTGACCCTTAATATGTCCTATGTAGACCCCCTTTTACAAAAGGTTTTGGGTATTTTGTTATTCTTATTGATAAAACTTTGGGACAGTTGTCTCCAATATTGTCTACAGTCTCAATACAGAGAGTTCATATTAAATGTGTTGATATATCTCAGTATTCTTTCTCCCAGTAATTCTTACAGTGGGTGTGTTATTTACACTGTGTCATTAATTTTGCACTGCTCTTTACTGTGGCTTCTGTAGTGAATTGTCAGTGATGCTTAGCCTGTTTGGTGACAGCACTGCAGTAGTGCAGTTACATTTGAAAGGATCCTGGTATCAAGCACTCAAGCAATGAACATAATTGACACTAATTTGTTGTTACTGTACAAATGTCAACATGGTAATGTTTTTCTTCTTAATCATCAAGTAATTATTTCTTAACTGTAGTGGGAAAAATAATTAATGTTTGTAACTGTTAAAAACATAAACTTTGTGTTAGTAAGCACTTAAAAAAACAACATTTGTTTTTTCTTCTATATAAACAATGCTTTATGAAGCTTTCAGTTTGAGTGGGCATAGGATTGGTTTTGTTTTCATTTCACATAGGCTGGAGTAAATTGGGAGTAATTCTAGTCAGGTGAAAGAGTCGTTTACAATTTATCATGCATACTGTTCAGTAAATTATGACTTTTCTGTTTATTTAGTGGAAAAATGCCTGAGGTGGATTATGTTGTCCTAACGGAATGGTTTGACTGGATCCAGAACAACACTGATGTTTCAGTTGATTTGATAGGTAAAATTTTGATGGGGTTTGGAGGGTTGTGTTTATGTGTGGGTTTCCTTAATATGAGAAAAAATAATTCTCGTTTCTTGGGTCATAATCACATTATTCAATACAACAGTGGTTGCAGCGTGTAGCATCAGAGAGCATTAATCTATGGATTGTTTATGGATTGATCAACAGTAACATCAAAGGGGAGGTTCAGTGGTGGTACCCAAGTCAGACTTTTTTCCTTCTGTAGTTTCTTCTACAGTTTCTTCTGTAGTTTCTTCTAAAGTAAGGTTCTTCTTTGCTTTTAAAGCTTATCCTTGAACATAACATAATTTTTTGTTATGACAGTTTATCTGCAGACTTCTCCTGAAGTTTGTTATGAGAGGTTAAAGAGAAGATGCAGAGAAGAGGAAAAGATCATTCCTCTGGTAAGAATTGAAGGAAATGTGGTTACAGTGAGTTTTAAAAACATACTGCTTCCAATCTAAATACCAAAATCATATCCTGAATTTATTGCCAAAATGTGGTGCAGCTGTTTCTACTGCAAGCTAAAACTTCACTATTTAATTTTGATTTACTTGTAAAAAAATTATCTATCTTTCCCAAGTGTTATGTTTAGTAATTTGTGTGCTATAGCTGACTGTTTAGGTGGAGTATTAATCAACTGTTAATCTTCTCTAAGGTGTAACAAGCCAATTGCTTTTGTTTCATTAAATGGCACAAATACCTGTGCATGCAGGTGCTGAAGATTTATGTGGGCACTTTCTGTTTTCTGCTATTGCCTGGATGTTTATGCATAAAAAGTGTCTCAGCTTGTGGCTGAAAAGAAGCTACTTGAAAATTTTTAGTGTGGAATCTTCTTTTATAAATGGCAGTAATTTGATGATCACTTTCTGTGTCACAGTTTACAGAATGGCTCTGCATTGAACACATATTCTCCTAAAGAAAGCCTAACCAGAAATAACTCATTACCAAAATCATACTTTGTGCTACAGCGGTATCTCTAGTGCTGGGTAGCTCAGCAGGAATTTTCAGGTGAAGTTATCTGCAAAGAGCTAAATTTTGGGCCATGTGAAATTTTGTCTTGGAGAAGAAATACTCACTGTAATGGATGTCAAGATTCATTGTGTTGTTTCACAGCTCTATTGAGGGGTGGGGGCAAGCAATAAGGAATGAAAAATCTTAGTCTACATGAACAAAACCTAATAGTTGAAAACAGGCAGAAGTGGTTGTAGAGGAAATTGAGTCAGAGGAGAAAGTGAACGAGAAAGTTTAGGAAAATGTTTTGACACAGAAAAGAAAGTGCTTTCAGTACATACTCTTTGCAGTTTTGCCCTTTTTGTCCTTCTCTTTGTTGTATTTTCCTCTGTAAAATCTTGATCCATATTATACCTATGGGAGAGAAACATGGTTCTTGATCTTAAAAGGAGCAGAGAGCCCTATCTGTGCTCCTTTAAGCTGGGTCTTTGAGGTTCTTCATGGAATAAAACCTCATACTGGGAATTATTTTTTTCAGAAACCTTATGATGCTTTTTATTTTTGTTAGTGGTAATATCTGACGCTGGATTTTATATGTAGTCCTTAACTACTTAGCAAATGTATAAAAATTGCAGTGTGTGTTTCATCCCTGGACATAAGTGCTATTTGAATGCCTCTTTTCTAGGAATATTTAGAAGCTATTCATCAGCTCTACGAAGAGTGGCTTGTTAAGCATACACAGTTTGAAGTTTCCTGCCCAGTGCTTGTGAGTATTATTGTAGCTATAACCAATTAAGCATATGGAGGATTGCAGTCTTCAAATATTAAGAGTGTTATTTAGTGGTTAAAAAAAAAAAACCAAACTGCTTTTCCAGTAATGTTTGGAGAAGGAAAACCTCAGAAAAATGTTTACATTTATACATAGTGTATAGCACAAAAGTTTGGTCTTCCATCTCTTTCATGGAATTTGAGGCTCTGAGAATGCCAGATTCTGAACAGAAGCTAATTGGATAGATCTCAGAGTATGTTGGCTTGGCTTCAGTAGTACTCCTGTCCCGTACTGCTCAAAAGCAACCATGTTTTATGGTGCCAGTTATTTCTAATGTTCATGTTCTTCTTTTCAAGGTTATTGGAGCTGACCACGACATGCAGAAAATGATAGAAAAGTATGAAGAAAACCGTGACCAAATCCTCAACCCCTATCATATGCAACACCATTTATAGAACTCTGCGGTTATTGTCTTTTAAAAAACGTGTTTATGAAGTGGGACTTGGGGGCAATTTTGAGTATTTTTAATATTCCTGAATATAACACTTTTTGCTTTTGAATTGTGCTTTGTAGCCTGTTGTGGGCTTTCTGCTGTGACATGGTCAGGTACAAGTCATAAACTGAACAAAAGCCAACTCCCTTTCACGTTTTTCGGTTTCCCATCAGCTTTACTGTATCACTTCTGTTCAGCTAAAACAGAGCTATTTCTCCCATTTCCCACTGCACTGCTGCTTCCTGTAAGTAACCCAAGTTTGGGTTTTTGGGGTTTGTTTGTTTGGGTTTTTTTTGCAGACATCCCTGTTTTTGTAATTTGGAAAACAGTTCCATCCAAGAGGAGGGAAGTCCTTCGTTATTATTAGCAAACAAAGTGCATCAAATCAGCTTTGTTAAATAGGCCTTACCAGGTTGAAAGAGAGGTTCTCTTGAATCCTACCTCCCCTAGTGTAGTTTCACTGAATTCTGTTTCTTCTGGTTTACAGGCATTCATCATATAGCTGCAGTTCTAAAGTTAACTATGCACTGGTGTAGTCTATTGAATTTAGTAGCAAAACAAGAATACCAGTTTTCTAATGTGGTTGCAGAATGGCTCTGAGGCTTTTTTTTTTTTTTTAAGCTAGGTTGCTAGAAGGGCTTATTTCTCTAGAGTGTGTTAATGAAATCTCCAGCTCTGCTCTATGGCTGAGTTGAAGACAAGTGAAAATAGAGAGTGCATAGGATGTTCCTTTCAAGTGGTTATTAAAAAAATAGAATTGATTTATTCACTATTTTAGGTTCATTGATTGTAGTTTTTGTACAAAGAAAAATATGGATGGTACTTTGGGTTTATACTTGGGATCAGCTTATTGTGGTTTGGAATAAATTTACTTGGAAGGAATACTTTCACTTGGAAGGTAGAGAACAGTGGACATTTGTGTTGAGTTGCCCTCAATTTCTACTTTACTGTGTTGTCTTCAACATAACCCTTTTCATGAAGCATTTCTGAACATTTCACATTACTTTTTCTGTTTGAGGAAAATGATTCCTAAAGTACAGTATTTTTTTTTCTGCAATATTTTTGGTTGGTTTAATTGGAGCAGGGAATGGTGACAGAGCTTTAAAACACGTGTGTTAATATAATGGAGCATCTGTCATAGCTTTGTAGTGAATGCTCCTAAAAATGGCTAATGTCCAGGACTTCAGTTAGTACTTTGATCATTTACTACAGACACTTGTCTGTAACCTGTTGCAGAATTTCCAGCTACTTGGTTTTTCTGTGTTCCACCTGATTTTGACAATGTCTGATGGTAACTTTTGGAGATTACCGCTTTCATTTTGTGTTTTTGCGCTGCCTGTTTTGTGGTATGCCTGGTAATTGTATTGAAATCTGTTTTCCAAGTCAGTAAATGCATTTCCCTTCTTGTTATTTCCATCTAGTGGGATATTATTTTGTTCCAAATCAGTGCAACTTAATGATGATTAGTGCACTGAGATAATTTCCTAGTGAAGTACTAAATCAGTATACTAAAGCTTGTGAACCCAATAATGCCATCCTGTTGTTCTATTGTTATTTTTGAGCTAGAATTTTTAAAATTAAGATTTTTGAGAGTTAAGTAATTATCTTACTGAAGGGATTTAGTAAAATTGAAAGCTTAACAAGAGGTTTCAAGAATGATTACGAAGAGACCAAAAGATATTTAACTGGAAGTAATTCTATACATTTGAAGTTTATTCATCTGCAGCTTGTTTTTCATTCTAATTTCATTAATAGCTTTTAGCATCCATGCATATATATTTTGCATGCAGTCCAGAAAATACCATTTAATTGTTTTGTACAAAAGATCTTAGAGTACAAAAAATGTCATCTTTCAGCTTTTGAAAGAGATTTATGCTTTTTGGTTAGATTTTCCCCCACTTTACGATGTCAAAACAGTAGTTTGGATGGAGGTTATTGATATTTATAATGTAATACAAAGGAATCATTTTATGTAAGTTATTTATTAAAAATGACAGAGGTGGTGGTTACAGAGTGCATGTTTATGTTTTCCTATTCATTTTCATGTATAGATTTTCATATACAGGAAGGTTGGGACATTTAATGTATATTGGGAACAAAACCAAACAAGTTTCTTATTTGTCTGAATGTAAAATATTTGCAGTCTGATATAGATGTATAGATAAAAATACTAGAGTAATCATAAATAGGGTGGTATCCTTTGTACAAGAAGAGGTTAAAGGCATTCTTGCAGCAATAACAAACTCAGATGAAAATATCCAGAAGACTTTTAAGTGCCCAGTAGCTCCCCCTACAAAGGCAGACAGAATGCTTACCAGTCCTGGCCAATCTACCCTAAAGAGGAAATTCTTCCTCAGTCCAGGTACTCAAACATTAACAAAAAGTAGATTCTCAAAACATGGCCACTTTATATATAAGACATTTTGTGTTTAACAGTTGTTGGGTGAGTACTGTTCATTGTCACTGTCTCCACCAGTGTTCCTGTGACTTGGGGAGATGTGGACTACAGTGCACTGTTAACAAGTTAGGACTCTGCTTCATCTCTTCTGACAAACCCTGTGTATTTTGTTATTCCCCTATGAGGTTGTTCCTGGACATAGAAGATGCTGGTTAAAAGCTCTGCTCAAAGATAGGGAAAGTGAAGATCTATGTCTTCTGTATGCCAGGTACCAAGAAGATGGAAGCAACTGTGCACAGGCTTACCAGGGGAAGTTCAGTAAATACTTAAAGTGTGTTTGTCATAGTAGATCTTAAGTTCAACAGAGACCAGCTGTATGGCATTAATGGAGGTAGATGCCCAAGATGGTCTATTTTCAAGTGGCAGCCTTTAGTTTCCTTTTGTGTGTAAGGTTTTTCACATATAAGTTGCTGTTAACTACTTTTCTTTGTATGGCTTCTGTAAAGATAAAATTGGGATATTAGTTATATGAATCCTGTAGTGGTCATCTGAATACTTAGGAGACATATTTGGATGAGAGAGTTGTGCTGGTTGTTGTGAGTGGTTGGGGTTTTTTTTGTCCAGTTTTAAATTAGAGCTCCTGAATAACTTGACACAATATGAGATTTAGAACACATACTTTTAATAACCCCCACAGGGGGAAAATACAACTTATAAAAACCAAAACAGTTAGGAAGAACAGACAGGTACCTGAAAGCACCTACTCAGCTGCTTACTGCCCCCTTCTCCAGCAGGATAGGGGAGAATATGAAGAGCAGAAAAATAAGAGTGCTTTTTGGATTGTAATAGAGGTTTAATAAGTGAAGGAAAGAGAGGGGGAGGGACAACAAACAAATGATGCAATGGCAGTAACTCACCACCTTCCACAAGCAGCCCAATGCCCAGACAGTTTCTGAGCAATGACCATGGGAGATAAAAGACCCCAAGTCCTGCTAACCCACTCTTCTTGCCAAGCATGATATGGTGTGGTATGGTAAGCTGTATCCTTTTGGCCAGTTCAAGTCAGCTGTCCCAGCTGTGTCCTCTCCCAGTTACTTAATGGGGTGGTGGGTGGTGAAGGGTATAGTTCAAGAAAAGAGAAAGCTGTGACACTGCAAGCACTGCTCAGCAATAGCCAAACATTTGTGTATTAACAGTTTTAGCCACAAATCTCAAACACACCACACCAGGAGCTACTATCTTGAAGTTCCCTCAATCCTATCCAGACCCAGTACAGAAGTATTCCTCTGTGTGTGCATGTTTGCAATACTGTTTCTCCCAGCCTTGCCCAAAGCTGAAGGCAGTCCTGTCACTTGATGTTAGCTTGGTATAGGTTTTATTCCTCTTACACTGCTGGAATCAGGTGATACCAGGACTTCAACAATTACTCCTCCAAAAAGCAGATCTTTACATTTGAGCTCCTGAGGTTTTTCTAGTGCAATCCTTGTGTTCCTCTTCGAATTTTGGGGGGGACAGAAGTTAATTATAAGCAACTTATACTAAATTCAGATATTTTACCTATACATGAAAAAAAACCCAAAACATTTTTAGCACTGAAGCGCTACTGGAAGTTACCTGAAGCTGTCTTTCTCTGCAACAAGTGTATAAAGAAACACTGAAGACTGTGCTGAAATACATTACCAGTGGCTCTGTGCTTCTCTAAATTTAATTCTATTTTACAGCTGACCTGATCTAACAGTCATGCTCCCTTTCCTTCTCAGCACAATGCTTTTCACACAGCACTCCCACCTATAGGATATTCCTTATCCTGGCTCTAATGCTAAGACCCTTCTCTGATACTACTTTTTTTCCTGCCAGTAAAATGACACAGAAAGGCAGTTTTTTCCTTTTCTTTTAGTGAGATAAACTGGCTTACAGACAAGTCCAGCAAACTCCCAAGCTGGTGCAGAGTTAATTGGCAGGAAGAGGGGCAAGAGAAATGGTAGCAGTAGCTGATCTCCCTGTTCTGGTAGCAGTGAGTGATTACAATGCTCAGTGCTTTTGAAGTTTGTGGTGGTAACCACAAAAAAAACTTGGTAACAACTGGAGACAGCTGTAACAGAGGTTACTGCTTCTCTAAATTCAAAACTTCTAATGCAAAAAAAATAAAACCAAAAGTATTCCCGGGGCTGTTTCTTTAAACCTAAAAGAATGTTACCAAACTTTCTAAAGTGACTGTCAACTGAAAAAACCAGCAACCATAGCTCAGAGAACAGCTTCACAGGAATGTAATGAGTTAAGAGAAGTACATTCAAGTACAGCATTTGTGAAGGTATAAAGTTGGATATTCCAATTTAGAAACATTTACCTGTTTCTATCATTGTACAGCATGCTATACTTGAAGAATACTCCAGGAATAGGTCTCTAAATCAGGTTTTTAAATTGACTCTGACAAAGCTAATAATCTCCTTGAGAAGATGATCAAGGCCACAGGTGAAGGGAAAAGACCCCAGGCAGATCAAAAATAAATCACTGGTCGAATCAAGTGTGATGACATAACATTCCTTGGTCAGTTTTGTCAATAATGACATAAGGCTCCTGGATTTCATTAACTTCTGAGTTACTGTTCCCCAGTTCTACTTCACTGGATTCAGGAGAGTCACACTCAGTCTGCAAGAGTTTCCTTCTGCCCCGTGTGCTGCTACTTCTTATGCATGAAGACTGAATATAAATACTTTGTGGTGGAATGTAGGTGAGGTTAGGAGGCTCTCTAATGTGCCTGAAGCACTCAGCAGCTATATATGCATTAGGAGTATGCTTTAATAGTCTCTTACTGTCAGAACCAGTAGTGGAATCCTCCCTGTTACCAGTAGTACAGCAAAGATCTGAAGATGGCTCACTATGTGCAGCTGTTCTGTTCTGTGTGTGAGCATTAGTCAGATATGTATGTTTTCTTTTGGCATGATTAAATTCTCTTACATGCCTGTCACTTGTACTTGCATATGATACTGACTCAAGTTGACCAGTTTCCTCTACTGGATACATAAGGTCTTCCTGCCTGTCCTTGGTTTGTAGTTTTGTGAAGCTTAAAGACAGATCACAGACTTCCTCTTCCCTAGGGACACTGCAGTTTTGGACAGATGCAATGTCCTTGTATTGCAGAGACTTAAGCTCATTGGGTTCATCTGCAGGGTCTGGGTCTATGCAATTTATGGCATCATTAATTTCTGCTTCAATTGATTTTTCAGGAGCTTCTTGAGCTTTGTACTCCAAAGTGGTTTTCCTGTCACAAGAGCCATCAGCAAATATTGCAAAGGCTGGTGGACCACTTGCTCCTGGTGAGAGTGGCACAGGCCTGATCTCATTTGCAGTTGATTCTGCAGTGACTGCCAAAGCACCTTCTTCACTTAGACTGGATCTTGGCTTTTTTTCAAAAGCTTCTGGAGAAAGATTCTCACTGAAAATAGGTGTTTGTCTTATGACAATGTCACTATATTTAATCAAGAAGTCCTCGCTGTCTGAGCATTTGCCTGGCAAATGTACAGTGTTAATGACTTGCCTTTGGTGTTCCTGAGGTCTGTTAGTGGACTGAGTCACTGCTAACTGAGGTGTGTCCTCTTTGATCTTCACATTCCCAGAAGCTTCTAAGGACATACCACTATTAGTTGAAGAATTCTGTTGACTAGCAAGGCACAAAGATGTCTCGTTGCTTTCTTTATTTTCTAGATTTTCAGCATCTTCTTTCTGGTGTGTCTGATCTTTATCTCCATGATGCTGGTGCATTTGTGTTCTCCTCTCTGGAGTCTTCTCCAAATTGCCATGCTTTTCTTCATTTGTCACTTCGAGGATGGTTTCACACTCAATTCTTGCAAGGAATATTTCAAATGCAGTCTGCTTTGTTTCTTCATTGTTTCTCTTTTTGACAAGCGAAAACTCTGTTGCTGTTGTTGCAATGTAACCTATTTTCTCCAGTACTGTTTTTACAATGTCATCTGGGAGCACAGATTGAATATAGTAGACAAAATTACCGGTGAATGTCTGAAACAGAATGCAACATTGGAAAACAGATGAACACTGGGGGTGGAAGAAAGTGTGAAAGACTTCCTAGAAAGCTTCAAAATTGACTTTAAAAAAAGCTATGTTTCTAAAACTCAATTTTAAACTGAAGCGAGGCTTTCCGATCAGCACTGTTTTGTCACCTCTCAAGCTTTATCACTTTGCTACAGTACATTACTTTCAGTGAAATTATGACAGTTTAAACCTGCTGAGACGTTAGCTAAGAGCACCAATAGTCAAAAATGGGAAGAGTAAGAAAGTAATTTTAGTTGCACTAGAGAAACTCAGCAGCAAGTCTTGTACGCTCTACTGAAGAATGGAAGGTTTTTAAACAAATTAAGATTCATGGAATAAATCAAGGAGGTCTAATCTTTGCCTAAGAAACAGGCATGATGCACTCACTGTTAAATGTGTTTCTTAATTGGTGACAAGACTGTAACATTTTCTTTTTTCAGACTCCTGCTCCAACTTCACTACCCCCAAATTAAGTTGCCATTTCTTTGAAAGCACCTTTTTGAAGGGAGACTATTCTAGCAGAAACATTGCCAAAACACTCTCTCTGTGCAAGCTATCTGATAAACATGACTGGAATAAAAAAGCTGCTGCTGTGTTAACTTGAAAAAATAATTCAACATTTGCTCAGTTTTGGAGCTGTGCCAGGCATGAGGCCTAGTTTGTAAACTGGAAGTGATTTTTGGTTGAAACACTATGACAGCAGAGGCAATGTTGATCCAAGTATGACCAACTCCAGGTAAGTGAGCACAGAAGGGAGACAGGAATGCAAAGTCAAGACTTCCAGAATTGGGTACCTTATTTTCAGGCTGCCCTGCTTGAGACTAACTTATGTACTTCCTAAGGCTGAGACCATTGATCTCATAAGCACAAGCTTGGGGCAGAACAGAACTGACCTACAAAAAAGCCCTAAACCTAAAAGGTCATAATAAAATGCAGCACTGAGCCTCAGTCCATTCTCAGTTGTCAACAATGCCCTTCACTCCCCAGCTTCTGTTCCTTCTAGAGGGAATGTAAAGAGCAGGTACTGCAGGGTGTGTGGAATATCAGAGCAGGTAAGAGGCAGGAAATATGTGAGGTAATATTCTGCATACAACCAGTAACTTTATCAAATGCATGTGTACACAAGATAACTGTTTTTACTCAGTGTGCCTTGCAGTACAACTATTTCAGGCCATCAGCAGGCCGTGTTGCAATTTGGATTACCCACAGTAGTCTTAAAAATTAGATTTTAATGAAACCTAGAATTACTGTGTTATGAAAAGCTGAGCACGCTAGCAGTAGTCTTTTTCTTTGCCCTTAGTTTTAGGGAGATGATTAAGGAGAACAGGACCTACAGCTATTTCAGAATCCACGGAGAAGACTTAAGGGCAGAAAAGAAATGTCTTTTCCTCACCAGCAACTGTTGCTGTAGAGAGGGAAAAAAGCTTGTGGTTTGGGTATTTGGAGATTTTGTTTCAATACAAATATATTTTGCATATGTTTTTAAGACTTCTGTCTCTACTGGGAAATGAGACATGCTCAGTGTTCTAGGGAAAAGGGTTAACGTTAACCACCTTGCTGCAAAAAGCAGCAGCCTAGTTCCCCTTTTGAAAGGTTTTTTCCTACCCACTTCACCAGCTGCAGCCATGAGAGCCAGGACAGATGGCAAATTCACCAGGCACAGAGACGCATCCTACCTGGCCCGGCATCAAACCCTTAGCACAAGCGATTAACTAATTCTAAAATTCCTTATAAACAAACTAAGGTTAAAACTCTGTAACGAGAGCCTCAATCTTTCATAGTACTTTTTTTACTTGTCTAGCGTCTCACAGTAACGGAAGGTGTCTTGTCTCCAAGTGCCCGAGCTGCTGGTCAGGCCCGGGAAGGCCACTGAAGGCGCGGCCGCGGAGCGGACAAGGCCTGCAAATACCAACGAACACCTCGCAGCACCCGCGCACCGCTCAGAGCAATCCCTAACCCTTTCAAAATGGGCTCCTAAGCGCTGCACGGGGCTCCCTGGGGCTAGGGCACCGCTATCGTGCCTCCTGCGCCACAGACCCACGGAAGAGGCCTTGCGACCCTGTGACCGCCAGGCACAGAGGCCAGACGAGCCAACACCGCGGCGCTTCCTACCTTCAGCGACCTGATCTCTTTGCGCCATGGGGACAGGAGCAGATTGACGCAGAGCAGCTCCAGCACCTCTAGCGCCTTGAGCAGGTCACGGAGGACGCTCCCGCTCCGCTCGCCCCGGGCCCGGCGGCACCGCTCCGCCACGCTGCACACGTCCAAGGTCCCGCGCTGCCGCAGGCCCAGCAGCCGTCGCGCCCTCGCCTTCAGGGAGACCTCGTCGCACACCCTGAGCTCACCCTCGGTCCCCCGTGCCGTATAGTAATCCAGATAGTCCCGCAACACCTCCTCTTCGGCCGCTACCGGCTCCTTCATGGCTGCGCCGGCCCAGCCGGGCTGCCCGCCCGCAGGCGCTACCCCCGCCTGGCCGCGGCGCCGCTCGGCCCGTGATTGGCCCCTCCGGCAGAGCGCTGGGCGCTCATTGGCATCCCGCCCTGTCACTCGCGCCCCGGCGAACTGAAAAGAGCGGCGGGAGGGGCGGTGCCTGCTGCTGCGCGCGGGCTGCTGGTGTCTTAGTGTGAGCGCGTGGCGGCGTCGTCTGAGGCTGGCGGTGGCTGCGCTCGGCTCGGTTCGGATGGAGCGGATCAGGTCGGATCAGGTCAGTTCCCGCACTCTCTATCGCTCCCCGCTCTGTTACCGACCCCCCTTAGCTCTTTTTTCTACCTCTTTTCTCTGCTCTGGCCCCGAGCCCCGAGAGGGAGGTGCCTGCTTTGTGTTCGGGCTTGCACCCCTGGAGGTGAGGCATTGCACTCAAGGGCGGGGGGGGCGGTCTGTGTCCGTGCCTCGGGCCGGTGTGCGTGTGAAAGCTGCTCTGGCAGTGGTTACGCTCTGGGTGAAATGAGGCCGGAGTCCTTGTGCCTGATTCATTACTTTTTTAAAGTTGTCATTATGAATTCCTGGACTTGGTTTGGGTAACAGTGAGCTGAAGGAGAATTTGTGTCCTCTGTTATGGTGGATAAAAAATTTCCTGGAATGGGTTTGCAATGGAGGTGAGGTCCAGCAGCTGGAAAAATAACCTGACTTTGTTCCAGTTTATTTTGCTGATCTCGGTTTCTTTGGAATGTGAATTCTAGAGACGCTACTTGTGGTTGTTATAGTGTTGTGTGATTTCATTAATTGGAGATGGTGTCAACCTCCTGTGACCTCAATTTTTGTTGTAGACCAGCTGGGCTGGTGTCTTCAGTGGTGTCTCTGCTGACTTGATTTCCTGCAAGTGTGAATTTGATATGATTATTTCTTTTAATGGCTTATCATATTATAGATGGTATTAATTACATGATAGGTTTAAAAATTAATATCTCTCTCCCTGTTAACTCCTGGGAATGTATGGCTTCTCCTGATTAAGGGAAACCTCAGGCTTATTTCACTGCAGTCCTATTACTTTCCTTCAATAAAGTGGCTATGTGGTGTTGTAAACAAATTGGGTTTCTCTGTTTCTTTCCAGGCAAGAGGGCTTTCCAAAAACATATGCTTTTGATAGTCATTCCAAGTGCAATATCATTAGGAAATACTTTTGTGGAATTTGTGTGTGCATAATTACTGTATAAAAATTGCTGATCTGGCCAAGAGGGAAGGGGGACAAATCCCCATACTACCACTGCAAGTTAAAACAAGGCCATCTGGCCATCTGCTGCAGTGAGTTTTCTCTGCTACCATATGTGTCTGCACACACAGACCAGCTTGGCTGCACTCTTTAGTAGGGTGCCTGTAGGCAGCTCAGCTCCCTTCTTGCTATATGCAAGACTTTACTGACCCAAACAAGGCAGCTGGTTTTCACGTTTCTGTGCATCTGCTCACATGGGGGTAGGACTGGGTTCTTTAAATTTTGCAGTTGGAGTTAATGTACATAAAAGCTGCATAGTTGCAGTTCTCTGAGTGATGAGGTCTCCTATCTTGCTCCTTCTCCTTCAGTGAGCTTTTTTAACGTGTTTTGCAAAGAAGCTGTGCTCTTTTTCTGGGGTGTATGAATTTTTATTACTGATTTCAGTCTCTTGCAAAAAATATTAAATCCTGGTAGGAGTAAAGCTGTGACAAAATCTTAATTTTTACGAGTTTCTTTCACTGCTTCATTGTAATGTGAAAAAAAACAAAAAACAAAAAACCCCAAACCCAAACAAAACCAACCATTGTTCATGTAATAAGTTTGGAGTATAAGGGAAGACAAACTGTAAAAGAAGTGGTTTTTGTTGTGGTGGTGGTGGGTTGTTTGTTTTTGGCTTTGTTTGTTTTGGTGGGTAGGTTGTTTGGTTTATTTAAAGACTACAGGACGGTAAAAGCCTGATCATGAATCCTAGGAATAAGATAAATTTGATAAAAAGGAATGCCCACTTCCCATTGTGTTTGCAAATTGGTGCCTTTTCCCTGGAGTTCAAAAGATGCCTGCCAATTGCATCAGGCAATACACCTGCCTCTTTCTGTCATTGCCATTGGGCTGATTCAGACAGGGTAGGGTTGAAAGGGGGTGCAGGAGAAGAAACAAGAGTATCAAAGCATTAGACCGAAAATGTGTATGGATGACCATAGATGCTTCTAGGTTCTTCAAAGCTTTAACTTTGTGCCTCTGTTGGACATGCAAGCTATTTTGCTTATTGCTTTTTCTTGCTTTAATGAAAGTGAGAATATATATGTATCTGGACCTGTCTGAAATCCAAGCTGTGAATTAATTGTGCGTTTATAAGTTCAGTAGTCAGTGTTCAAGCATATGTTACTGTGAGCTGAGGAAAAGGCAAAAGAATTTGAATTGTGCTAGCTGAGAAGTTGTTTGAATGCATGAGATGCTGTTGGGGATTCACAAAACATGGACTTAGTTTCTGATCTATCTACAATTCCCACTTTGCATGTAGCACATCACTTCAGTGGAGCTAGAGCTGGAGGTGTTTGGACACAATTGTAGTGAGGAGTACTTTCACTGAAAGCTTTTTGTTGTGACAACATAATGATGATAGAAATCATGTAGTTCTTGGTGGGTTATTAATGAGATCTGGGCTAAGAGAATATTCTTTTTCCATAAGTTATTGGCAGGACGTCTAGGGTTTGGAGAGCTGCTGATATTAACAAAAGTACAACTGCCAATTTCCAGACCATGATGCAGCATCAAACACTGTGATAAATAGAGGACATGGAAGGTCCTGCTAGAAGAGGAGGACTGAAACTTGGCTTTCCTATTCCCAGTAACATGTGGAATCTTTCTCTACAATGTATCAAATATTCTTAATTTCCACTCAATTCTGATATCTCATTTCTGTATGGCAACAGAGAACAGCTTTCTATTCTTTGTCATGCAAAAAGACAAAAAAATAATAACCAGGCTTTCTATTTTTCTTGTTCCTTTTCTCTAGGCAGTCAGGTTTGTCTGACTCCTTTATTTGTAGAGCCTCAGCATGGACTGTTTCCTAACAGAGTAATAGGGAGTAAAGAGCTACTTTGAGTGTTTTAGTAAGAGCAGTTTATATTTTTTCATTGCTAAATTTTCTATTTCTTTTTTTTTCTAGTAGTAGGACTTTATTGGTTTATAGTTAGACCTTGTTTGTCTCAGTCTAATCCTCAGACACTGTTTTGCAGTCAACAGGCCACTTGGTTGTGCATTTGTAAATTTGAGCCTACATTTCTCAAGTGCAAGAATTGTAACTGCATTCACTGAATTACATTTTGTTCTTTCCAGACTTTCCAGTTTCTGTCTTCTCAAATTCCAGTCCTGCTTTCCTACATACTTTTGCCTGTCCTGGCTTAACAGTAGTTGCAGATTTTTATTTTTATTTTTTTTAATAGGTCTATTCTCTTTCAAAGCTCTGAAATCCAGCAACACTCAGTATTTTCATAAGAAATAGGTGATCTCACCTGATGCATCTTTTCAAAGAGCACAGTTGACAAATACTCCCTTGTATGGTGATTATGATTTTATTTGACAGAAAAATGTGGTTATAATTTTCTGTATTTATTAATGATTTGACAATAACACCATGACCAGTTAGATCTATGAATCTGTTTGTTGTGGTTTCTTTTCAGGAAATACAATGCTATGCACCATGCTAAAATTTTTGAGTATTTCTGGAAAGATTGGCTTGTTATTTCCTCTTGTTCCATTTTTCCTTGGTGGTATGTTGTCATTTTCTAGTCTCCTGACCTTAGTCATTTTCAGAGCTACCTATGTTTGTGTTTTTGATGCTTCTTGAAATGCAAAAGAGTATCTGAAGAGTAACAGTTTTCACTGCAGCAGTATCACAGACATTCCCTCCTGCTGCTACTGAGCTGGGCTGATCCTGGCTGGGCACACACTGGCATCTCCTCCTGAGCAGGAGAGACCTGACTGCTCCCATGGCTGCTTATCCTGTGATCTCTGATAAATAGCAAATGAAAATCTATGTGGCTTAAGCACAATGTTACTTGACTAAGTAACTTAGTTGCCTGATGAACAGGAGGTTAAAGGCTCTGGGTAGTCCCAGAATTATACTGACACAATAAAAGGCACAGAAGAGGCATTGAACCCGTGTGTCTTCTTTACTGAAAGTTTTGTACAAAGATCAGTGTACTAAAAATTGAGGCAAAAGAGATGACTACAGAAATACAGTATTGTTATCACACAGCAAGAAACAGTGTGTCTAAACAACTTTCTGATATTAATAATGTAATAAATGTAATGTCCTTGTTAAGCCTCCTTTAGGACTGGCATTAAAGTAATGTGAGTTTAGGATAAAATCTTATAGGAGGATATGGATTTTTAACATGAGCATCAGGAGACACTCTGTCAACTTTGCTGAGATTTATGTGGGATCTTAAATAATCTCCAAGAAATGAAAACATGTTTTTATTTCATCACAGGAAATGTCAACACATTTCCAGTAGTAGCAGTGGAAGCTGTTAGAGCTCTGAACTTTTCTTTCTAATGTTGTCTATTTGCAGAGGTATAGGAGTTGGATTTATAAGCATTTTTCCCCCCAAAACCTTGTTTGATATCACCTAGTTAAAAAGATTAACAAGATATAAAATTCTAAGCTACTTCTGTGAGTGATTGTGGTATCACAGAAGGTAATATACTCCAATGCACAGTTTGTTTTTTTAGAGATATTTGTTTATAATGAATGACATAACGTATGCATTTAGAGGTAACATAGAAAAACGCTATGGCTGTGTATGTTTTGGTTGGCTCCCATATTCGTGTGACAAAGAAGCTGGAATTGTTTTGGTGGACCTTCCTCACTGTGACCTCTGGCATCATCATTAGGTGCCTATATAAAGCAGTATACCACAAGGGGGAGTAGGCAGCTAGGGCTAAGTAATGCTGCTACATACAATCCAGATTGCAAGGCGAAGGATGTGTAATTTATCAAATGAAGAAAGATGATAGCTAAAATTATAAATTTAGCGATGCGTTTCTATCATGAGGTGAAACAGCCATCTCCCATTTTCATCACAGGCCCACTTAAAATTCGTGGTTGGTGGTTTGTTTTGTTTTGTTTTTAACCACAGATACAAAGTTAGTGGCAGGGCATGAAATCTGTCAGGTTAAAGGACAAGCAGGTTGTTTATTAGGTTCCCACCTCCCTCCACCTTCCCAGTAGCAGGCTGAAGTAAGGAGGGTCTGCTCCCAGTGACTTACCCTGTTTTAAGCAGGTCTCCAAGAGCTGCAAGAAGACCCAGCTTTGAAAGCATGCCCTATTCTGCATAAATACACTTCTGTGCTTTCCTTCATTATCTTTTGCTGCCAATAAAACTGACTGGTACGTTTATAAGTGGGTTTTCATTTCTGACCTATAATAGATGGCATATACTTTTGTTTCTCATGTTGCAGGGTAACATGCATATTACAAAACTGCTTGCACTAATACTTTACACAGAGGAATAGTTCTGTCAAAAATACAAATACAAAATATGGCCTACATTGTGGCAATGCCTGCCAGCATTTTTGCAATTCAAAATTGTGATTTGTTTGTTCTTTTGGGTATAGTATGCTAGGAATATTGAAAATCTTGCTGACCTCTGAATGAATTCTGTTATTTTATCAAAATATGTAGTTACACTCATCTACTAATTGCTCTGGGTTAATGGACAGAATTGATCTTAAAGGTCTTTTTCAACTTAAATGATTATATGATTCTACTTAGCAAAAAAAATGCATGCTTACCTTATCTCATTGTGTGCATGTGACTCAGAAATGGTATAATTTATATAGCAGTAAGAACCATATAATTACTTCCCATCTAAGTATTAATTATATTTGTGTCAACCTTTGAAGTGTTGACTGATGCTTACAGTTGAAAATTTAGTATTTACAGAAAATCTAAGCAGTTTTAATAATTTGGATGATACTTCTTTTTAAACACAGTTCTGTATTTACTCATTTTTTACATTTCATTTACTACCCCCACTGAAAGATATCTAGTTTATCAATGTAAAACTTTTTTTCTCAGTGAAAATACCTCTAACAGATTTAATGGAGATGAGCCTCTGGTAATTCTGCTAACTAGTACTGGCTGAAAATGTACTTTAGTCCTTGTCTGGAGATAGGGCACTTCTGTACTATGCAAGATCTAATCCTTGCATCTGCAGTTTATTTCTGCTGTTCCTGCTAGGGTGCATCTCCATCTTGTATGCATTTATCATGTAAGTATGCGAGAAGTCCAGGCCTATGAGCAAGAGCTAGATCTGTGGCTAGCAAAATTTCAGTGAAAAGGATCATGCCTAATAAAAATGGTTTCTGCCCAAAGTGAGGTTCTCTGTTACTGTGAATGTCAAGTCCAGCACCTATTATTTACATAACACTAATGTAAAGACTAGGTGTCAAGGTTCTTTATAATGTTACAGGCTGCTTAAGAGATTAAGTTAGTGCCAGCAAATGTAGTCATGGATGGGAACTGACATGAAGTATCTCCTGGGGTTCCAGATACTGCCCTTCCATTGGCTGTAACAAGTGGCCATGAAAGGCATGCAGCTCACAGGCCTGTATACAGCTACAGTACAGCTTCAGTAGGTAAAGCCAATTGGTCTTTGGGGATCCACTGCCACCTCTACATCACTTGCAGCTGGTTTCTTTTGAGGAAGACTTACAGCAGGCTTTGCAATGGCCTGGAAAGCCTGGTACTGGCCTGACTTTTCATAGTATAAATGTGACTATCAAAACATTAGTCTTTTTCTTCTGCTCCTATATGGTACTGACAGACGTATTCTGCAGGCAGTGCTCTGTATGTATCTACTGTAATACATATTTAGACAAAGAATTATTTAAAAATGCTCTGTTGCCAAGACACTGAATGAAATGTACTAGTGATACCTACAAAGACAACAATATGATCTTCTTTTTCCTTCTGCTCTAAAACATGCAAAGTATCATTAAATCAACAAGTATGCTTTACTTGATAACATGTATCTACATTAAGAGTGGCTGATTTCAATGTGTTTTGAAATGCTTCAAAAAGGTCAGATGCACTGCTTGTCACTGCTGTTCTTTTATACTCTGTGATGTCATGGACACTTTGAAGCACAAAGAAGGAAGTTTAGGTAAACTTGCAAAATTCAGTGTAAAAAATAAAATCCCATTGCATCCCTGTTTGAAGATATAAAATAGGTAAAACTTTCAGAGGTTTTATTCTTCCATTTAAATGTTTTTGTTGGTCTGAGTTCTTCAGAAGAATTGAAGGAAAGAAACGCTTTGATTCACATGATTTCGTTCAGAAGGGTCTGATAGTCAGTGGAAGAATTTTTCAGTACTTCCATTGGAACAAGTGGGATGGGGATATTCTGTTCACACACCACAGTCTCATAGAGGGGAGCAGCCTCCAGAGTGAGAGATGACAGAGAGATTGATGAAATGGGCTGCTGCAAGTCCTGCAGCCTGACTGTGTAATTTGCAGCTTGTCCTGTAGTCCCAGATGCTGCTTCCTCTTCCAGGCTAATGTTTATAGATATTTCATTTCTCTGACAAGGGTCTGTAAGAGAATATGGGGGGGGATCATCTGTGGGAATATATATTTGTGTTGCTCCTGGCCCCACACATTCATCGTAGCTGAAAGAAAAAAAAAAATTTCATTAGATTCCTGTGAAAAAATGCCACAGTACATTATTTTCAGCACAACAGGGGCAGGTAAAGTGAGAAGAAAAGGATCATCTGGTGTTTTGTTCCTCAGCCCACATTCTTGCTTACCCTGCCATATGGGACACTTGAGAGTGTAATACTTAACTGCCCATCTCCAAATAACTAAGATAATCCCACAGGTCTCAGTGAAAGTTCAGACCCCCTATCCTCCTTCATGGAAGTAAGGTGTGGCAGCACTGTTCAGCTGAGGTGCCTGGGGAGGGTAAACACAGCTCTTTACAGCCAGTTACAATGGAGCAGAAAGAGTAACACTACAGGCTCACAAAGCTGTGCATGCTGTACCAGTTGCTAAAATGCAGTGAGGGTTCATTCCTGCTCTCAACTACTTATAAATAGCTAAATTGAAAATGGCTGGGGAAAAAGAAAGTTGTGTTGCCATTTTACAGTTATGAAATAACATCTAGAGAGCTTTAGATGGAGCCTAAAGTAGAGTATCACATCAAATGCTGTCCTCCTGACTCACAGGTCCCTGGTGCTCAGCCAGGCATTGCAATGCAGTGGGTTGTCTGGGTTGCAAATATGTACTGGCAGAGGCAGCAGGATTTCTTGCTGAGGTGCAGTACTGTGATGAATAATCCTGACAGACTCATGCTGGTCATTCTGAGACTTGGCAGACTTTCTGTCATGTTTGGGAAAGCAAGAGGGACCAGATTATGGGTTTTCTCTGAGGAGACAGCTCAGGTCTCTATCTAGGCTTTGTAGGTCTGTGTGTGCTGCCAAGTTAGAGTCAGAATGAAACTATTATCTCAATACTCCACTACTGCTCGGTGCTTGCTGTCCTGCTGTGAATGCAGACAGGGACCTTAGATTGGAGCTCAGACTAAACAGCCTAAGGAGACCCATGAGGGGTAAAGAGCCTGGGTAGGCCTGCGTGTCCTGCTTGGGTTTCCCCATGTTCTGTGTTGTAGGGAGCGGATGGGAATGGACAGACTCGGGCTTCATGTGCTTATACTGTCCTGTGCTGGTACTGCCCAGCCCTCAAAGCCTAAGGGCTCTGAAGAGATGCACTATCTCTGCAGGGCTGAATCAGAACAGCTGAATCTGCTCATTACCTGGGTGGTCTGGCTGGCTCTCCTAGCATTGCCTGTTTGTTCACAAGCAAAACTGACTCCACTTTTGCTATTAAACCAGCCCACGTATAGTAGTCTGAACAAGGGTCCCATTTTCCTGGCTTATTGGCTACAGGAAAGAGTGAGAAAGAGCCGTATCATCATGATCTTCAGTGTTGGACCTGCCTGGTTTGGTTTGAGGCTGCCTGGTTTGGTTTGGTTTGAGGCTGCCTGGTTTGGTTTGGTTTGAGGCTGCCTGGTTTGGTTTGGTTTGAGGCTGCCTGGTTTG
>JAOEGS010023657.1:30860-48955 GCA_025447755.1 Corythornis vintsioides | reverse complement strand
TGGTTTGGTTTGAGGCTGCCTGGTTTGGTTTGGTTTGAGGCTGCCTGGTTTGGTTTGGTTTGAGGCTGCCTGGTTTGACCATTTCACAATCATTTTAAATCCAAATCTGAAGGAGGGAATGTTTCCTGTAAAAAAAACTTTGCCTACTCAGTTAACCTAAAAAACAGTTCTGAAACCAGACAAATTAAGAAGCCTTTTCCTCAACCACACTGTTAGAGCTATTAAGATCTAGGATATTTCCTGAAACTTAGGCTATTTAGCATATATCTTCCCTGTAGGCTCCAGGCAGTCATTCTGCCCTCTGTAATTGCATTACTGTCAGGCTAAACCTATGCTAATAAACACCTACCTGTAGATTCTGACTTGGTTAGATTGAGCTTGAACCTACTGCCTTTAACAATGGAGGCTCTCTGCCTTAGAAAAATACTTGGTTTTGCTGCACTCATTCATACCTTTCCCTCAGAGTGCTACTGATAATTTTGATATCAATGATCCTAGTCCAGGTGATGGAAGTGGTTTTTGGGGAAATGAAAAGTAAGAAAATGAATTATTAGTACTAGGCTACTAAATAACTCAAATATCTGCAGGTGTTTCTATTTTTACCTTCTTTTTGTCTTACTTCTATATTCATGAGGATAATAGTTTTAAATTGACTAGAAAAATTTGCTTTCCTTATCAGAAAGAATGGTATTCAAAACCATCATGCTGTCTGAAGATCCTGAATAGGGTCGCTACATGCTTCAGAAGCAAGTCCCAGCATGTAGGAGGTTGAATTGCCTTTACATAGCATGTGGAAAAGATTTTAGTCTGGCCTCTACTAAGCTCACTAAAGCTTTCAAGCATACTTGATATTATTTTAAAAGACCTTATACCTCAGTCAGAAATTGAGGATCTGATGTCCTCAGCTCTTCATGAAGTCAGCAAGAGTAAAGGAAGAGTTACTCTTTGCAATATTACTTATTATGAGCTGCATCTTTACTTAATTTACATTTTGCTGACCCAAAGCCCAGTTAATTTACTGACTTAATCAGGCTAATGAAGAGCACCTACTGGGTCCTGTTACCATAGTAAAAGAGTTTCAGTTTTGAAAAGCCCACAGTAATGTCAGTCTCAGGGTTGAAAATTTTGAATCTTTTTGCTGTGACACAAAGAAGCAGCTTCTCTGTCTCCTGATTCTGGGTCCTGGCCCAGCACAAGGGAAATCTACCACTGACCTAAAGGAGAAATAAGCACAGTATGAACCTTCTAATTACTGTTATCTGATCATTTGCATTTCTTTCCCTTGGATTCAATGTAATATATTTAAAGGACTGCATCTCAGCTCACAGAATCACAGAATATTAGGGGTTGGAAGGGACCTAGAAGATCATCTAGTCCAACCCCCCTGCCAGCAGGATCACCTAGACCAAGTCACCCAGGAACAGATCCAGGTGGCTCTTAAGTGTCTCCAGAGAAGGAGACTCCACAACCTCCCTGGGCAGCCGGTTTCAGCTCTGCAGAACTGAAATGACTGGTGGGATGAATAGCTAAATGATCTTTCGTCAAGGAGATTTTTTTAAGCATCAAGACAAAGGGGTAGCAAATTATGGTATTCAAGACCTGCCACTTTAGTGTTTAGTTCCTAATACCAATATACTAGTGTTAGGGCACTTTTTCTTCATACATATGATGGATAAAAAAATAATTCTCTTTTTCTCCAAACTCCAATGCAAGTAATGTTCTTCTCTCATTGTTTTGCCAATTAAGATCACAGTTTAAAAACTGATTGGGGCTGTAATGAACACATGCCAGATTTTCAGTATAATAATTTTTTGGCACGTTCACAGCTGAACATACACATCCTTGTGGACAAGGAGGCAACTACAAATCATTCAACTATCTGTTTTTATTTTTAAACAAATTTCTAGATTTCATTAGCAGTTTATGATCTTGATACTCAGTTTCCCATATTCTCTGCCAAGCATGGTATCTTTGTAACACTGACACTGCAGACATGTATTGCTATGATACTAGTAGTGGAGGCTACAGATACAATTCTTAGCATTTTCTGTTGAGGATAAAAAAGAGATGAATTAACATCATACAAGCAAATTTAGCTTCATATTTTAAGTGGAAAACAAAAAATACTTGCTAGTCTTTTGCAAAAAAAATACAATGATAGTTATGTTTTACCTGAGAGATTAAATTCTAGTGAAGTTACTACTATACAGGGAAAAAGTAGCTGATGCTTGAAGTTCAAGAGAACAGTCACAGGAAAATCCTTTTAGACAAGAAAAAAAAAAGCTTTTGAAGAGTATTCTGTTACCATACCTTAATAATGGACCACAGGAACTCATGACACCACATCTCATGAATATAATACATCTGCCTTTCAGCCATGCAAAAGATCCTTGCTTACAGTACTTGTGGTGAATTTAATCCATTATTTAAAAAATGACCTGATGGTTTGGTGTATTTTACAGGCAGTCATGAGAAGGAAGGGGTTACTGACCATGACATGTGCTGTCTGAATTTTTTTTTTTTTTTTGGCTTTGTTTCTTATCAGAATAACTTCATTGTTATTGCAGATTATTCTGTTGAGTTTTTAAGGGATAATTATACTGGAAAAGGCATGGAGGGCTTATGTCTGTTAACACCATCCTACCACATGTGTGATCTGCAAAGATAAGAATGCTGCTTAAATACAGCAGCTTTTCAAGCTGACCTTGCCTCAGTATAGTGTTGGGGGGTGTGGAATAACTTCATGAATTTGTCAGGCTTCATTGCAGTAAGTATTAGGATAGGTTTGTTGCTAAGGAAACCTCAAAGATCTTATTCAACTAGCTGTCATTCATAAATTATGAGCTACTCTCTGGGGAAAGAGGAAACAAAGAATTTTTTAAGATGTAAACAATAGCTAGTGAAAAAGGCAAATCTGGAGAATGAAGAATTATTTCTGAAACAGACTGTTTTTGTTTATTTTGTCCATTTGTTACATGTTACTACCCTGTTTAAAAAGTTCCAGTTGTACTGTTTTTGTTTTGCTGATGCTGTACTGTCTTCTTTTAATAATGGTAAACAGAGTCACTAAATCTGGAAAATACGTGTGCTGACAGGTTTAAGCTGTGATGAAAACACTACTTCTGGTTAGAAATGCTTAGTGCCTGTCTCTTTCAACAGGCTTTCCTGCTTTCACTGTTGAAGGTTTTAGTGGGTTTTGGTGTTACATTTTTTTTTTTTTTGGTGGTGTGTTTTGTTGTTGTTGTTTTATTTTATTATAGATTTTTTTTTCATGTGCAGCAATAGCTTGCACTTCTAGAGTGAAAATGGGACAGGTGTAGAAAGACTGGTCAGATGATAGTGTCCTAACACATATTTTTTGATGACACAAACTGAGGAGAACTTTGTGCACTAGCCTTCCAACAATCGGGCTGAGGTGTGAAAAGACTTTTGGCGACAAATAGAAGCAGTAAGTAAAAAGAAAGAAAGGCATAGGTAGTTAAGAGGGGCAGAAATACAACAAGAAGATACTGTCATTAAATTACTATAATCAAATTTAAGCTGGAAATAAGTAGGTTGCCATAATAATTAGGATTTAGGTCTGTCCTTAGGTATTCTGCAATGAGTATAACAGGGACAAAAGCTCCTTGAAATACATATAGGATATGTAAATTTCTATTAAAAATGATTACTTGGAGCAGCAAAGGTGGTACTGGGTAATTGCAGAGAACCTCCCAAGCCTATGTTGGTCTTACTGAAATGGCTTCCTGAAGGATGACCTGTTAGTACAAAATATCAAGGTGAAGGCAGCTTGAGGGAAAACCTGTCCATACAGCAGATGTAACTTGAAGGTGCTGTGACCAGTGTGGTGGCATTTACATCAGTTGAGAACCTTACTAAGGCAGGGCTCTGTTTAGACATATAGCAGAGATGTGTGAAATACTAATCTAGATAGACTTGTTGGGATCTCACTTGCAGGCTCTGACCTCACAAGGGCTGTGAAATGCGGGTATCATGTAAAATTCCCCTCGCAGCAGAGAGCACCTAATAAAAAAGAAATTGTTTCTACATCTAGTAATAATTTGAGATAGTAGTAGGATGTGAAGGGAGTTTTGAAGATCTAGTGGCTCAGAATTTGCAGTTGAAAGAATGGGGAGTTTTATCTCATGTAATGATGTTGATTTAAAACTGTCGTATCTCCAATGGTGTTTTTTACTTCATTGACTGAAAATCTCAGTAGAGGTATTGAACTGAGATCTGAACATAACCACAACTGTCCATCTCCTGCTTTGCCAACTCTCGTAATATGCCAGAAGCTACTTACCTTGCAGGGTTTGGAAAAACGTGGCCTTGGCAAAGGAACACAGCAAAACATAGGAACTTTTTAATGTTAGTTCCCTGCAAGACTAACTAATTCTGTCTTTCCAGGAAATCTAGGAAGTTGGTTCAAGTCTTTTTCCCTCCAGCAAACGTACTTCCTCAGAAAGGCAGATGGAAAAGAATGTCTTAGAAAACACCTTGTGTAGTTCACTTTTTTGTTTGTTTGGTTCCATCTTTAGAGGGGAATTAGTCTGTTTGTAAAACATGGGCATTTCCTTTTGCCACCTGAATTTTTAAATTGATTTGCCAGTTTAAACAATGCAGACTGAACATGGGCATTCAGAATGCTGGAATTAATTAAACCTAAATAGGACATTTTTGTCTAGAATTGATCCTGTATTGATCAGTTAAGATGACCAGATGAGGTAGAATGAACACACTTAAACAAGAAAAAAAAATAATTTCAGTGTGTTCTAATGTCAATACTCACATAATGGGTGACTAAAAGGTTTCTATCATAATGTGCTCTACAGGACACATTTCAATGTGAAATACAGGGATGACATTTTTGGCTTCCATTGAAACTATTCCTGAAGCTAAATCCCTCCATCTCTTTCAAAAGCTACTCCTCAGTGATGTTCTGTATTAGACAGTCATGAGTCACAGATGAAAAAGGTGATAAGAGCTTGGTTGCCTAAAGCTCTGTACATACCATTAATATCAAATCACTAAGGAGTTAAAAAGCACTTAGTCAAGTAGGGTGAAATGCATTTCTCTGGCGAAAAGGTGAAAAGTTGATAAAATTCCTTTCATACAGGGAACCTCAAAATCTCATTATTGTTAGGATTTTAGAGACTCTTGTGAATAAAATGTAACCATTTTTAACTTACTTGTTCCTTTACTGGTACTGTACATAAAGTCATTTAAAACATAAAAACTAAAAATACTTTAAAAACACTTTTCTTATTAAAAAATAGGAAAGCTCACTAAGTGACTGTGTTACAGTGAACTCTGGGTACAGTGAATATGAACACGAGCTTGTGATTTCATCTGTAAAAGTATTATTCACACAGTGTCAACAGGGTGTTTGGGACTTTTAAAATTACAACTACCACCATCTTGATCAAACTCCAGTAGTCTTTTTATTAAAGGTCTGCTGTCTGCCACATAATTCCAAGTAATACTCTTGATTTTTTTTCTTTGATTCGTCTTAAAAGTTAACACTAAAAATTAATTTAGATTGTTTTATGCATAACATCACAATGAATGTTGAACAAACTGGCAAATGTTGGATTTATGGGTTTTCCAGTATTACTTTCAAAATCATATTTACTATGATGATAGCTAATCTGTGGCAGGGAGATTGTTCTTATATTTTGTCCTGATTTAATTATTCAGATTTCCTTAATTGGGGGGATAGGAATTCTGTGGTTTAGAATTGTTGTTAGTTCACCTGGACCATTGTTCTTGTGTGACTGAAGGTTCTTGGAAACAATTACTTTGCCATCTCTGGTAATACAGACTCTGAAATGTTAACTTCCAGTGCTGCTCTAAGTACCCGTACATGTTAGAAACAGGTTCTAAAATACAAACCCCTAATATCTTTAAGCTGTTTAGTTCATACCCACTGTACTTTGGTTTTATATTTCTCTTCTACACCTCGTGTAAAATCAATCTGACAGATGCTAACACAGATCTGAGATTCATTAGAAAGTAATTAACTATCCTAAAGGGATGTTTATGGATAGTAGCATTTTATATTTTGTGCTGTCAAGACAAATTGACCAGATGGCTTCTCTGTAACCAACCTGCAACTATGGCAGGCTAGTGACAAAACTTGGAGCATGGTATTTCTCTAAATCTAACATAAAATCTAATGTAAGAAAGTGGTTAGTGGAAGTGTCTGTGATGATAAAACACATTGAGCATCAAATTTAATTTGTGATTTAGATATCAAAACAATTAAATTATTAATATCCCAATGCATTTTTCAGAAATTAATCTCCCAGTTGAAGTTTTTATATAAATAGTTGTTTTGGACTGGAGACTTGAGAGTAAGCAGTTATGAACTGTTAGGTCTCCCTCAGCCACATAAATGGCTACTCTGACTGCTTTGTCAGCCTTCCCTAAAATTCCTTTTCCACTAAGGTAATGGTTTATAGCCCAACTGTAAAATCTAGTGAAAATATTCTAGAGTGGTTATAATCATCCCCTTGGCCAAATAGAGGTGCGTGCTTTCTACTGAAATGATTTGAGCAAGTATTATTTTAGCAGAATTGGTTTGTTCAAGAATACTCAGCTGTGCAGCACTTAGCATGCAGCTATGTAGTGCTGTTGCCTCTTGGAGGCTGTACTAGAGCAGCACAGTTCAATGAAGCTAATACCTTGGTGTCTGCTTGTGGCTGCAGGATGCTACTGTTCACTTAGAATTCTTTCAATTCAAATATGTGTTGAGAGGGATTTGCTGAAGCAGTTGCTTTCCTCGCTGCTCTTCATTCCTGTTCTGTTTATGCTACAGTTGCATTATTAGCTTTTGAGCATGCTAGTTAGCTTTTAAATTACATCTTGTACTGCATGAATTGGAAGGAGGAATTGCATTAATTTTAGCCAGTGCAACATTTCAGTAAATCTACTTTTTTGAAGAGAGAAAATCTCTTCAAAAAAGCATCATATGTAACAAGATTGATCCCAATGAGTTTGTTTTAAATGCACGAGGTCAAGCATCTCTTGTACAAGGCCATGTCTGACAGTTTCTTAGCACCCATCAGTCTAAATAATCTTCATGTTCTACTAATTAGAAAAAAACCCCAACTTTACTCTTATACAATGGAGGAGAATGTATAGGTATCTATACATAAATCTTCCTGTCTCTTACATAATGCAATGTATTCATACAGTGCTTCCCAACCAGTGCTTTTCCAAACAGAAAGTCACAATGAACTATGTAATGTATTAATAGTAAGTTTAAATGTCTCTCTATGTAGCTTTTCTTTCAGCCATCTGCTAAGCTCTATTTTCCTAAAGTTTCCTCCAAGTTGTGTTGCTAAGATATACAACTTAATAAGATTTTGATGATTTGCCAAAGCTACTTTCTGTAACTTCTTGTAAAATATTTAATATAGGAGAAGTGAGAAAACAGCAAGACAATTAACAATAATCTTTAGTATTGACCTGTGATGCAGAACTGCAATTAGTGGGATGACAAGTGTTTTCTTGCATATGCAGAGTCAGATTTTGGGCCTTTCATGGATGCAGGCCACTCACCTTAGAAGAGAATCTTGAGAAAGCAGTGGTTGGACACTCATGTCTGTCTGATCCCAGTATTGATTTCCCAGAATAGTTAGAACAAGGTAGGACACAAGATAGTTAACTTGTGTGCCAGTCTTATTTCAGAAGAAGTGTGAGAATTTTTAGAGAGATACAGATCATCTAGTGCTATCTTGTATCCCTTGTGTATCTTCTTCCAGAGAAGTCCACAGAGGTGGAAAATCCTTCCTTGGGCCTGTTTCAAACTGGAAATAGAAGCAACTTTTGGCATAATCCTAGGAGACCTATCTGCTGATAAAATGTGTTTTCAGAGCTTATTCTCAGAAATCTGGCCAATTGCCCACTCAACTGTTGCTTGAGTGTCATCTGGCTGGCTTTTATTAGTAAAGACTCGTGGGTGAGGGTCCAAAAACTAGCTTTAATTTTGAAGTGGATTTATATGAAGTTCTACAAATTTAGATGTCATGCTCAGAATAATTTTTCACATGCAAGCTTTCTGCTAAAATATTTACACCATCTCTAAATTTATTATACAGTATGACTTTGTCATACATTAAAGGTTTGCTTGTAGAACATGCTTGGAATAGAACAGAAAAAGCAAAGAATGTATTTTATGTTCATACTACTGACTTGCTCTATACTGAATATGTATACAGGCAGTCAGAAAAGAGCTGGCCTTTTATCTGTTTAACTCAAAACAGAGTCTGTTTAAAAGGAAGAAAAAAATGGGGGGGGAGCACAGCTGTTCAACCATTATTTGCTGTGTGTACAATACAGCACTACAAAAAGCCTTAAATGATGTTCTCTTTAAAACAATATCTGTTGGTTTATTGGAGGGAGTAACTGATTCTTCATTTATTAACTTCATGGTGTGTGAGGCACACTGAGATACACAGATGTCACTTCTGTTACTTGTGATGGCTGTTTTTGTATCCTATGAATGCAGACACACACACTTGGGAGGAGCTGCTACATAATTTCTGGAATGACTGGCTTTGGAAAGAGCCCCTTCAAGCAATGTTACCTCCACAGGCATTTAGAACTGCCTGATAGCTGAAGGATGCTCTTCTCCAAAGATGCTACTATGATCCAGGCAACTGTAGCTCTTCAGAGCAGGCTTGGGTTAACAGCTAGAAGGGTAGTTGTCCACCTTCACAGATAACTGATATAAGATGAGCAATCCAAAATGATTTTGTCCCTATCCTAGATTAGGAGGATAAATACAATTACCATGTATGTCAGAAAGGTATGTTTTTTTCAGTTCTACTTTCTGATAAATAGCAGGGGGAAGAAAACTGAGAAGTGAAGTACCAAAAGGTTTAAAGGTTTCTTGCACTTTTTTTTTTCCTCCCCCTTTTGCTTTTTCTGTTTACTTTGCTCTGAACAGTCTCAAGGTCATTAATAAATGTTACCTGAAATTTTTTGAAAAAAAGATATCTTTCTCCTCGAAGTGAAACTTCAACTTGTAAATTAATTTCTTTTAAAGAAAAATGTTTCATAAGTATTTTTACTTGAGTGTTTCATTAATATGCCATCAATATGGTAAATTTTAGAGTAAATAATAGAAACTAAGAATTTTACACATGCCTTTGTTTAGTTTGTTTCCTCACCAGACTCTATATCTTTACTAAATAAAGTCTGTTTGCATTTAAAATTTTTGTGACCTGCATTTTTGTGGTGGGTATAGTTCTAGCAGGTTGGGTGTTTTTCTGCTTTAAGAGGCTTTGTAAGTGCAGGACTGTAACACTCAGCATCTTAGAAAAGTGCTTACCGTGGAGGTGAATCAGGATACATGATGTTGACCTGAGAAACAGTATCCAGATAGGAACCAAAATCAAAAGCTGGGGGAAATTCCTCCAAGCAGGTGGATCTCAGCTCTCCAAAAGAGCCACCATAAGAGAAGCCATCTGTAGCTGTAAAACAAACAATTAATATTTGATGCTTTTTTTCCTCCATGGTGGATTTTCTGAGGCAATATCACTGCTTCTAACACTGCCATCAATCAGAAAATAAAACCTATTTGAGGCAGAGGAATTACTGGTGTTCTTGGAACAGTTTGCTTTCACAGGACATTTCCTTTAAGAGCAAGCTAGCATCTTCTGTAGATGAGCTGTGGTGGTTCAGGCTGTGGCACAGGGACTATGTATTTAGTGCCTTACAAGATGCAGCTGTCTAAAGATTTTCTTGTGCCTCAGAGGCTAAAAGGGAATATCAGCTCTGCTGCTGCTTCAAACATTAGCAGGACTGCTGAAGGTCCCAGGCATTGCATGCATTGAAAAGCTGTCAATTCTGTGAAGGATTTTAAAAGCAGTCTTAGGTGTTTGATTAGAGGTATGTGTCTTGAGAAAACACTTTCTCAATAAAAACACTCACAAAAATGGGAAAAACTTGAAAATAGTAGAGAAAATAATCTCGTAGCCTGCTCCAGTTCTTTCTTAATGCTTTCATGCATGAGCTTCATAGCTCCACAAATATGAAGTGGGGTTTTTTTGCTTTTGAGGATAGGTAGCTAAGTGCTCAATATTAAACAACAATGCTCACCATACACTTCCTTAAGAATGTCCCAAATTGTGGAAATGCAGCTATCTCTGCTCCCCTGTTCCCTGCAGTTGTCTTCCACACAAAGCGATACCTCCTTTTTCATTCAGTGCATTAAAACAGTACCTGGAGAGAAGGGCCAGCTTCTAAAGTGACACTGAAGTACTGTCTCTCTCCACAGAGAGCAAAGGTCAGGACTCGCCTGAACTGTCTGTTCCACCTTCTGACAGCTTTTACCTCTGCCAGTGTATTCTTGAGGAATTTACCAGGACTAATCCAGTCTATCATGAACTGTGCTCTCCTTTTGCTTGCTAAGTGGAGGAAGCCAACTTCATAGTGACTCCTGTTCCCATGCTGGCCAGTGGAAGCATGCTGTGATATTAGAATGGAATGCACTAATGTGAAATTGTCCCTTGACTGGCACTACTTAGGTTTTTAATTTTACTGAAAATACCACCATGCTATTCTCTTTCCATTTCTTCAGCATTTTTACTTCTAAGAAACAGTTTAAAAATTGTTCTTCATGTATTTGTCTGGCTTCATGGTTTTTAAAGGAGCTTAAATTAACAAAGGAGTAGATTTAAATGTAGTGATTGAATCTTAATGGTCATTATATCATGCCAAAATATTTCTGTTCATAGGTAAAACAGTAACTCCAATTTAGGCTTAATTGTTTAATCCCAATTTTAGCTGCCGAAAAACAGGAAAAAGAAAAAGTTACAATATTAGTAGATGCTAGTTTTCTGGATTCCCCCCTCCCCCTGTATATTAGCACAGGAGTTTGCATTTCACTTCTTTTGGAGTCTAAAATATATTTCCAAAACATAGATTCACTTATCTGGATAAATGTTTCTGGAAAAGCTAAAAAAATTTATTCCTGACTCCAGGTGGATAAACTGATACTAGAAAAATTTTAGACATGAAAATTCCTGGTCCAAATAATTAAATTAAGTCAAACTGAGCTCAGTGGATACTTGTTTTACCTCAGTGAAATTAAGATTTTAGTCAATGCATTGATTCACTATTATTCTAAATCTGGCTTGCTATTCTTTTCTATACAAAGAAAAAACCTCACCAATATGCAAAGAATTGTACTGCCATAACAAAGAACATGGGAGCATAACCACAGATAGTGGATAGCAAACCAGTCTCTTCACTGATGATGACTGTTCTGTTTCTATCCAGTTCCTAACTTCTGTTGTCAGAAAAGTAACTGCTCAGTGATTGTTGTAGGTCGGTGTATGCTGCAGAATGGAAAACTTTCCTGCTTTTCCAATGGAGAAATTACATGATATGCTTATAGTAAGGTTATAATGGGATATGAAAATAAACTATCAAGACTCTAGCAATGGAGAAGAAATCTTATATCGAGGGAAAGTAAGCTGTTTAAGAAATGCTGTCTGCATTGGTCTTGTTTATGTTATCCATGAACAATGGAGCTTGTACTATGTGAATTTAGTGTCAGCACAAAGATGCTATTAAACTACAAAGCTGTCTGTGACCTACTTAACCTATTCTTTAATTTTATGTTTTGTTGCTTTGGGTTTGTTTTTTTTGTTTGTTTGTTTATCTGTTGCATAGCAGCCAGATGCTTTTTGTTGCCCATAGCACCTGGTATTAATAATGTTAAGCATTATCTTGCTGTAACTAGCTATCTTACCATAAACTGCATCTCTCCTCAGATGTGGGTGTCTTAACCGCCCGTCCTTCCGCAGACTGCCGACAATGATTGTAACACAGGATAGAAAGAGCACAAGGCCAATCACCACTCCAGCCACCAGAAGGGGTGAAACGAGTAAACTCGTATCATTTCCGTTTTCACCATAGCTGGGAAATTCACTGCTTGGGTTGCTCTGGTTCAAGTGAACTTCTGAATAGCAGAGAGAGAAAGAATATGTCAGTTGTAAAGAGACATTTACCAAGTATGGTTATGCAGATGCCATAACTATGGACTTCAGAGTTCTAAGAGACAGCTCCATTGTACAAATTCATGCTCATATGTACAACCTGCTTACTAGACTAATTTCTGGAGCTGTTAGGAACTGCCAAATTTGTTCCCTGTTATTGGTGAATATTGAAAATGGAAGAGTATCCCAAACTATGAAAAGTTGGAGTAACTCCAAGTCAAATGTCCTTTTGAGACAATCTAAAGGGTATCAAAAGCTAAGCAGTAAGTTTTCTCTAGAGGATGCACTGCTGAAATATGGTAATATATTTAGATTAATTGCCCATAGATTTATTTATGGGAGAATGTACTGCTAATGGAGGGGAGGTAGATGTTAGCAGGGGTGGGGAAAAAGGATTCAGGATTTCAGCATAGGGAATCCCTGCTTATGTAAAAGTCTTTCTGATTATTTGTGGACAAAAGCTTGGGCATGCAGTAAGCAAATTTGGGCATAGATCTTGAAAGCAAATTGTAGTAAGCACCTATTTTCCTATCCTTAATCCGCAGTTTATTAAAAAAAAAAAACAAACAAAAAAACAACAAACAAAGAGACAAAACTGACAAACATACACATACAAATTAAAAATAAATCTCCCATTAGCTGCCTAGGATCAGACTATATACTGAGTAAACCAGAATGTTACTGATTCAAATGATAATTGGAGATGCATGTATACCAAAACTAGCTTTCATATACGGCATGGATATATTTTTATATTTGGCCATATGCCAGTTGAACAGATAAATAATTTGTTTCCTACAGAAACCGAGGCTAACAAAACTTTGCTTTTTTCAATGTTCTGTAAAGTGAGGATGTGCTTTTGGAAGTGAATATGCCTTTTACATGGATAGATGTTAGCAGGCAGTTTTCAGCAATGTTTTCCCCAGTCTTTTCCTTTAGGATGTACAATTTAGTGTCTTGTAGTCATGATAAGCTTAAAAAGATGATGGCTTCACACCAATGTATATTATTATTGGCCAATGCTTAACATTGAGAGAACTGACTAAAAATACCAAAAAAAAAAAAAAAAAAAAAAAAAGGGAATCAGCATGTAGTAGGATTTTTTTTAGTTTTTTTTAAAAGTGCTTGATGACTGGCTGAGAATCTTCATAAGAAATTAAATAGCTTCAGGGAGTTGGCATCTAAACAGAAAGCAATGGTGGGTAATTTATTGTTAGTTTTGACTAATAAGCAAAGAAAAAAGGGAAGAATCAACTTCGGTGCCTGCCATCATGGTGAGAACAGGACCTTGGGGCATGAGGTTGCTTCATGCACTATGAGGTTTGTGGTCTTCAAACTGGAGTCAAGTGGTACTGACACTGGAGTTGCTGATGACAATCCTGTCATGGTCAGTGGGAAAGAGAAGAGGCTGCAGTGACTGCTTTCCGATCTTTTGAAACTTGGACAACTTCTAAATGACCCTGTTAACAAGACGGGACTGTCTAAAGGAAAAACTAGCCTAGGTTTGTTTATTTACTGCCTGGAAGCCTGCTGCTACTTTAATACATTCGTTATTTTGGAGATTTCTGTGGTGCCACCCAGTGTGGGCATTAATCTTTGGTCTTAGTTTGTTTCACAGCAATTTAATGGGTTAGCAGTGACTTCAAATCAAAAGTACTCTATACTCACCACTTACACTTTAGGTGTTCTTTTTTTATTTCCAGACAGTCCTTGAATATAGTACCTTCTCAGGGCTTCCTTAGTTGTTTAGATCTTGTCTATTTTATCTCTTGTTTCTCACCATTATAAATAATTTTTTTTTTTTATGCTCTTAACCTAATTGAACCCGGTCTGTGGTAAAGACAAGATATATTGCAATATTGCTCTTATTAGAAGAAATTTATAACTCCTTAGCCTAGCTCCTAAAAAAAATATGCAGTTGGTTACTTATGGTATTATTTTCAATTTGACGTTGTGAGTCTAGTCTTCCAGACTTTACAGACTGACTTACTACTAGGGCAATTCCTCAGGTGACTAATAACTACATAATGAGATGCTGCGTTGATATAAATTATTTGGTTAGAATTTGGGGTGGGACAAAAGATGTTTGTTACTTTTGCCAATGGAATGTCTTATAATATTTTTTCCTCTTATCCTAATACATCTTCTTTTGATAAACTTCACATTTCTCCATATAAAAATGATGTTTTTACATTCAGAATAGATGTATCTGGAAATTTATGTAAAGCCCATAAATACAACGGCAGTGCAGAGTGCTTTGATTTTTGAGGCAAGTATTTTTCTCATGAAATTGCAAACTGTAAACAACACATGCATAAATATAAATATTTTATATCTAATTCTCTAAATAGTAATTATATCAGATGCACAAACCATTGCTTTTATTCAGTGATGGGAGTTATGTAACTAACCAGCCATGGCACAAAGGACCATGCTGGCTATAACATCCATGAATACACAAGGGGCACATACAGCTGAGCAGGCACTTGATTGAGAATGAGAGTACTAGTGGAAAAGTGCCTACTGTCTATTCAATGTTAGACAATAACTTATCAATCTGGAAAATCCTTTAAATATCACACTGTTTTGCCCAGTCAGAGCAAAATGTCTTGTTGTACAAATGTGTCATGGAAGTTTGGTTGATCCAAGATACAGCCCTTTATTAGGAGTGGCTTCTCTCTTCTCCACTGACTTTTACCTGCTTGTATCCCAAGACAAACAGAAGTGACATCTCCATACTGAAATAGTTGTGAAGGGGTTTTTTTCTTTGTTTTGCTTTTCTTTGTTTTTCTGAAGAGACGTCAGCTCTAGTGCAGCTGAAATGGTCCTTGTAATTGGTAGGGTTTTCTTTGTTCCCTTTAGAAATCGGAGATTATTTTAAGGCTGGTTCTTACTAAGGTAATAGAATCTCTTCCCCTTGTTTAAAAATCACTCCCATCTCAATAAAGATAACTCATGTTGTCACTAGTGGAGAGGATAAGACATTGAGTAGTTTTGTTTTCCAGGCTGAGATGGGCATGAACAGCTGATGAGGAAGTGCTGATGTGTTGTTATACTGGAAGGATTTTGGGTGCAGAATCATATACCTCTACATCCCTGCTAGCCTCAGCTAAGCCTCTCCTGAAGACAGGATGGGTTTAGTGATTCCTGAGTGAAGCAGAACCGCATACAGCACACTGACAGAACAGCCTTGTGTTACATATATGCCCTGGGTTAGTATAAGTTGTTTGGGGTTGATGATCTAACACCTCCTATTACCTTTAAATATGCTCTATTAACAAAGTGTACAGGACTGAAATGAGTAGGAAGAAGGTCAGTATAGGATACTGCATAGTAATATTTGAATTTTTTTTTTTTTTTTTTTAATTTTAATAATACAGCAAAGGGTCTCAAACAGCAGAGTAATTTAAAGTATGCTTCTGATACCCTTATTGTAACTCCTGCTTGGGACAGTATTGGATATGCAGTCTCTTTTTCAAGGGCAGGAAACTGGCAGATGGCAAGAAGCAGTTGAGAGATCACAGTGAGGCACACAGATAAGCTAAATTAGTGGAACTGATGAATTTGTTGATTCTATCTTTATGAACCATTCCTGTTCAAAGATTATTTAATCTAGCCAAGAGTGACCGATTGGATTCACTTGGTGCTGTACTGTGAAATAAGCTTTTGGCAGCAGCTGCTATTGGGCTACTATCACACTGTTTGTTTCTCTAGATCCCAGGCAGTTATCCCAAGTATACATCAGGAGTAGCTTCAGTTCAAAATCTGGCCTGTATTTGATTTACACTTATACTTTGTTCAACCCTTTTATTTTTGCACAGACAACCTGCCGATTCTATGTGGAATGGCAATTTATTTTTTTTTAACCTTTCCAATCTCTATGTGTAGGGAAAGTATTAAAAAAAATAAATAAATCGGTAATTCCATAATCGAAAAAGCTGATGAGTAGCTCAGGTCTGTCAGACGTGATACAAAATCAGCACATTTTCCATAGAAAACTTTGGATGGATCTAGGCTTTTTTTCTGACTCCATGGTTAAGGGTCCCACTTAATAAAAATAGAACTGCATACTCCACACTGTTATAAAAAAAAAAAAAAAGAGGAAAATATTGTGCTTTTTACTAATTCTGACCACTCTGGATAGGAAAGAAACTAGGAAGGAATGTTTTCCTCAAAACAGGTTCTTGCAATCTACTTTGTCTTTTCATGGGACTGTGTTCTGTGCCTCTGCTGAAAGATTAATCTTGGCCCCATTTAGTGCTCCATCACATAAGGTCTACAGCAGCTGAGATGGCAATTTATTAAGGTAGGAATAACTAGAGACCCAAAATGACTTAAACTGACTAAGTACAGGAAGTTTGTAGCCATTGTTAAGTACAGAAGATGGAAAATTGGTCACTGAAGAAGGCTTTGTAGGTCTGACTGTGGCAAAAGCTTGTGTCAAGCGTTACTAAATGTGGTGGCCCCACCCTAACATTTGAACTTATTTTGTGTTTGGGGTCTTGCCCTCTAAAGCAGCTATACAGTAGCACACCCTGTCATGCTACAATGCAAACTCATATCTACGAGTTTGGTGTTTTGTAACACCAAAAGAATAAAACCATTCAGTTCACTGGCTATATTAATTTAACTATGGGAACACCGTGCATCAGATCCTTCCAAATTCTCTTGCATTTACCTTGTTATCTTGTAGCAAAGTTGAGCAAATTAGTGGACGACTAGAATAATTTGTCAAATGTCCTCCCTATAATCCATTTTCAAGAGCCATACAAATGGCATGGGGAATCTTCAGTTCGTAAGGCCCAGCACATTTAATCCTGTCACACTGCTTACCTCTGCTGCAAACAGCCTAGGGGCTAGTCACGTGTCTTCCTCCTGTTCTGTATGATTTTCTAATTTGCATGCATAAAATTACACTGTCTCCTAAGCTACAATTGATATTCAATAATAGCTGTATTGGGGATTGCTTAAAACTTCTACCTTAATGTGGTTTGTAAAGGACATCTTGTGGTATACATGCTCAGAAAGGTTGGTTGATTGAGTTCAGCTTGTGCGCATTGAAGCTCAAACTTTCATCCGCTGCTTATGAGAGCCCATTAACTTGTGCTTGATGGTAGCTTATCTTCTGTGAGGGTACTTAGTAGTTGCTGAAGTTGATGAATAAATAAGTTTTTGCTGTCACTTGCTGCAACTGACATTTTAACAGTTCCCAAAGCCACATGATATTCATTATTTTTTTAGAATTTGAGGTGAAGTCTTTCTATACAAATGGATAATTAGTCTTGGCTGATTATATCTACCATGAGAGATACTTCAGTATAGTCCAAACACATGAGTGTCATTAACCAGGCAGGACCCATAAATTTAAGTTTCTCTGCAGCTTTCATTGCTTCTTCAATCTTTCTCACATGCTCTAATCATAATGAAAACTTTTCCCTGATTCATATTAAAAAATCAAACCCTTATTCAGACATGAGACTGTGTTTGGAATGTTTCATTTTTATCTGATGCACTCAGCTTAAAGTGAATTTGGAGCATGCTTAAAGGTACAAAAGATGCCTGTGACCTTGAAAAGCTCATCCAAGGCAGAAAAGGTGGCCTTTCCTCTGGGATGTCTAACTGCCTTTTTATCATGTCTGCTGGCTATCAGATAATGACTTTTCTCTTCTTGCATTGACATCCTTATTATAGAGCCAGAATGAATAAGATTGGATCACCAGCAGCCTGCAAATTGAGAATGTCAGAAGCAAAGAGAATGTGGCTGCATAAGGGCTCAGAAAATAAATCTTTTTCAGATGCTGTAGCTTTAGGGTATTATGTTGATGTCGCAGCAGCATGTATAGGTGCTGTTTCAAATTAACAGGAAAAATCTTCCAATTTTCAGATCTATGGCCTATTTTATCAACATGATAAATACTACTGCAGTGAAACAAATCATTCTGCAAGTATAACAGCCCACTTAGTGATGGGCAATATATTTCTTCCCCTATTTTCTTGTATACAAACAAATTTGAACTAATAACTATTTTATAAACAGGACCCAAACCTATTACCTTTTTTTTTTTTTTTTTTTTTTTTTTTTTT
>JAOEGS010023657.1:0-15510 GCA_025447755.1 Corythornis vintsioides | reverse complement strand
TAAACACCTGCTACAATGTCTGCCATATTAGTCTCACCTTTGATCTTTACCCACAAGCTTTCAACCTGCTCCTCACTATTCCCCAGGGAGAGCTCTATACATTCCAATTGCTCTCTCACATAGAGAGCAACTCCACCACCTCGTCCCGCCAGCCTATCCTTCCTAAAAAGGTCATAGCCATCCAAGACAGTGTTCCAGTCATGAGAGCTGTCCCACCATGTCTCAGTGATTGCAATGAGATCATGGTCCTGAAATTGCACACAGATCTCCTCTTTCAACTTGTAAAAAATCTGTTTCTAAAACAAATGGCTACAGCTATCTGTATTGTTTACAAAAGTTACCCTATCACTTCATTAAATACAGTGGATATCTCTGACTTGAGAGTATTTCTTACCTCTCCCCTGCCCAAGTATTATTTTAACCAGCTGGCAGTTTATGTAGATGAACGTTTCTAAATGCAGAATGTCTGTCCAGCAGTCCCTGCTCAGCAGAGCTGCCAGTGTCTAATTGTTTCTGGCAATAGTGGCTAAATATTTTTTTTAGGCTTTTGTTTTTTTCTCTTCCCCCCTCAACTGTCATTTCCGAGCAGCAGCCTTCACAATACATTAGCTTAATGCATTTTAAGCTTGACCAAATCTTCCCGCTACTGCTAATATGTCTACTATTCTACTTGAAATCAGCATGCAGTACAAACAGAAATACATTTAAACAAACCTCTAAGCATCCATATCATCAAACCCAAATCAAATCTAATGTTTAGAACAGCATATTGCTACAAACACCGATTCAGTGAGCAAATGAATTAATATTTGTAGGACACTGTGTCATGATTCAGAAAAGTGAAGTGTAACTCACTTGAGCATGTTAGTTTGATGGACATGTAGTCTCTGCCACAGTCCTTCTTATAATGACAGCGCAGCCAGTTTAAGAGGCAGAATCCGTCACCACACTGTAGTTCTTCTTTCTTACAGGGCAGAATGCTCTGCTCATCTGAAATGAGGAGAAACAGTAGATGGCTTCATGTAACAAGCTGCTCCTTCCTGGGTAACAAAGTCACATGTCTACTGAAAGTCAATCTTAGTGCTTTTAAAAGCTCTGGGCACATGAAAACACTCTCATCTTTGTTAGATGCAAAAAAAAAAAAAAAAAAAAAAGGGTCTCTGACTCAAATATTTCCTGTGCTGTTGTTGCTGATCATTTAAATAGCATTTGAAACAGATGAAGTCTGTGTGAGCCATACTAAAGAAATCACTGGGGTACCACCACTCCTGAAACCTGATGTCTCCAATTTTTACAAATTTTTCAATTTACAGCTTTCTTTGTAAAGCAGAAACTTTTTTATTAATCTAATCCAGAGCAACATTTCTATGCTTTGAACATAGTGCTTTTTTTCTTCCCTTTAGTTTAGCCTTCAATCAGGTTTTTAGACTTCTTTTAGGTTGGCTAACAGAATTAAGTTGCATAAGTACAGTTTCTACACGTTTCCATTTAGGACTGTGCAATTCTAAAAGCAATGTATTTTCTGAAAGTGTCTGTGTATATACAGAATCTTTGTTGGTGGTGTTCTGATTTTGTGCTCTGAGACACTTTGTACATTGGGAGTTTCTGACTGGGACTGATGCTAAGAAATGTACTATACAGCATGTACCCCAGTGCACAATAGCATGAATATATTGTAACTGCTTTTTCAATCTGTTACTCAATGTCCAATATTCTTTCTAAAGGAACATCTAATTTCACAAAAGTCTTTAGTTCCAGGAGTGTGATTATTACTTTGTACTTTAACACAGGCTTCAAGAGATGCATAAAAGTCATCCCAAATAGCTGCTCTTTGTTGCTTGTCTTTGCAATGTGTGTGTTCTTTATCTAGCACCAAGTTCCAGGCCAAAAGAAAAATCATTTGGATTCATGTTCCTCTCCTGATGTGTGTCTGAGGCAGTTATAATTGCAATACTAAATTACTAGATATTGTTGGGCTACTTGTCCGTGTAGCACCTACAATAAACCAGGATAATTAATTTGTCATTCAGAGCTTTCATTGTCTGTTCAAGTCTGCAGGATATTTACATTTGTTTGCTGAACAGGGTATGTGGGCTGCCCTTGGGTCCCTAATCACTGCATCTTTAGAGGCATGTTTCAGAGCAGTACATGAGGACGACAACAAGAAAACATGGTTTACAGATTTCTAGAAATGTTAATCTCTTCTATTCTACATTAGGCTTTATATGACCTACTTTTTTAACTGAAGTCTTGTACTTCTTGCCAATTGTTTGGGCCAATGACTTGCACATGGTGCATACGGAGACTGAAAATGGCTGTTGTGTACCTCAGTAGTCTAACTTGTAAATTATCATAAATAGGGAACATTTAGCCCAAAATACTGAACTCTCCTAATAAAAGAGATGGTCAAGTGTAGATTAGAAGCAAAGTTCAAAAAGAGGTTGTCCTAGTAAGAACCAGTCTTCCAACCTGGGCTCAACTGCCATGTGCTGGGTGCTCTGCCACGTACTCTATTACCCTCTTACCCAGAGGATCTCGGATCTCTCTTATAAAGCTCATCTCTAAGATTTATAGAATGATTTGGCTGGAAGAGACCTTTAAGATCATCAAGTCCAGCCATTAACCCTACACTGCCAGGGTCCCTAAACCATGTCCCCCAGCACCACACCTATGTGATTCTTAAACACCTCCAGGGGTGGGGACTCAACCACCTCCCTAGGCAGCCCATTCCAATGCCTAAACACCCTCTCTGTAAAGAAATTCTGATCCTGAGTCCTTGTTGTAGAAACCCCTGATTTAGCCCCTGAAAGCCTCTTTTCAGTGATAAAAAAATGGAAATGGCCTATTAAATTACTTTCAGTGACTCAAAAAGCTATTCTATTCACTAAAGTGTTTAACTTTCTGATGGAAAAGATGTCATTTCTGTATAACTCCTGGGCTCCCTGGTGGAAAGGAGATCCACATGTATTTGTGATCTAGAAAAACACGACACACCAGCTGTAGTTGCTTTTCTGTCCTGAGTAAGAGGGAACTGAAAGTTGAGGTTTAAGTGTAACAAGAATATCCATCAGGCTTAGACCTGATAAAGACAAACAGGTTGTCTGTGGACAATTATTCCAAATACATAAAAAAATCATATGAAAATGTAAAAGCATGTTCTTGAAACAGTCTTGAAACAAGTTGGTTCCTTCAATCCCAAGAACAAAGACAGATAGAAGATTAGACCAAGATGGGGGAAAAAAAGATTCTACAAGAGAAAATAGCTAGTGCATAATCTTGTTAACAAGAAGCAATGCCAAGTAATGGACAGATACCAAACCAGAAGCTAAGAGACCCTTGCTTTCTCCTTAAATTGCTATATAATCTAAAGCAATTAATTTTTCTGCCACGTTTTATTCCTCCCCCCCGCCCTTCCACCTTTTGTGTTATCTAGACACCTGCAATCTGGCAGGACAAGGCTGGTTATTTTGTGCAGGACATACTGCAACAAAGGATCAATCTTATCTGCCTTTTTTAAGTAGAAGTAATCCTGTAACAATTTCATAGCAAGCTCAAAATAAAGCTAGGATGTTGAAAGCCTGTAAAGATCAGATGCTTACAGAGCCGCTTCTCTTAAACTGTGAAACTAAAAAAGATTAATTGCCAATAGGAGAGATTAAAAAGAAAAGAAAAATTACAACTGCACATATTTCACTTTTATAATGCTTCTAATGAAGAAAGAGAATAATTGTTGAAAGGAAAATCCAAATTTTAATGATAGAAGAAAAAGGATTAACAGGCCTGCAACTAAAAACAGTAATTAAAAGATAAGAAACTTAGAACTAAAGATGCTAAAGAAACTAAGTGTCATAGAAGCACTATTTGCATTAAGAATAGACAGTGATCAAGCGTCTTTGTCTGAAATGTCCTCCAGTGAATTATCTTTGCATAGGTGTAGGTTTCTCAATGTCAAATAAAGTCATTATTTAAAAAAAAACAACCAACCAGCCATCTGAGGGATTCCAGGAAGTTGTAGGAAGCTTTGTATTTTGTCTTGGAGCTAAAATCACTTTTGCATAAATGCTGTCAAAGCTGACTGAACTGCTTGCTTCTGCCAGCTCTGAATTTGAGGCCAAATGTTCAAAGCATCTCAAGATAGAGACTCCAAGTAGGCTTTAAAAACACCCTCATAATCAATTAGGATGTCCACCTCTCCTTGAAAGATGCTTTGCCTAAAGGCATCTGGGCATCTCCTGCATTTTTAAATGATCGAACATTTAAGACTGCAAGACTTAATAGCACTCAGCACCTCTAAAAATGTATCTTCCCCTCTTCTCTGAGAGCTTTCTCACTATGTCTGTCTGTACTAATTTGATTAGATCCCCTTCAAAAACTAAACCATCGTTTCTACTTATCTGGAGGGAGTAGCATTGGATTCTAACCTGTATTCTTACACCGTAGTTTTACAGAAATTAATTCTAATCTATTATTTTCTTCACTAAAAAAACAAATAAAATAAAATTCAGGAATGGGAGGAGTTGGGAGAAGCTGCTGAAACTGAGATGTTACGACAGTAGTTACAGTGGAAATGAATGATTTAGAGTTGTCAGGCTACATCCTCATAAATGAGCATGAGAAATCATCAGGCTTGGAAAGAAAATGATACCTTCCTAGTGCAAATTCCAGTATAATAAATGAAAAGGTAGAAAAAAATCATTCTTGATGTAACTGAGATGATTTCAAGGCATCATAAAATAAATGGATGGCAGAAAGATACTGAGCAGGATATGATTTATTAGGAGAGAAGAACAAAGAATTCTGAAGTGTGGTTCTGGAGGTATTTGAGCATACTTCTGCACAGTTGGAGTCTTTTAAGTCTAAAGTGCAGTGTAGACAGCTGTTGGGAGAGATGGGTGTCTTCAGAAACCATTCACACTTTGCGGAAAAAAAAACAGTGAAGGAAAATAAAGAGCAGATTATTCTGAGGATGAAACTTTGCTGTGCATTTAGAGAAGAGGGGCAGAGTGTTTGTTTTCCTCACTGCCTGGCATCACAGATATACATGGCTTCTAGCATTCTCTGCTAGAGAAGAAAGAAGCTGGTAATAGATGGTAGATGTTAGTACTTTGATCACTGACAACTTCTCAAGGCATCCTACAAGTGCACGGGAATATACTGCTGCAGGGTGCATTAGTCTTGGTGCAGACAGTCTGTCACTGTGTCTCTTAAACTTCCTGGCATAATGTACTCTCTCCAGGACACCAGCTCACAGCTGTCACACACAGGCTCATAGCAATCTATTGTCTTTCTGTATGTCTCAAACCTGGTGCAGCCAACAGAAGCACTGTAAGATCCTTGCACAAACCCCAAATCACTCAGTCTCTTCACCTGTTTGAACTGAGGCGTGGGGCTTCACCTGCCTTAATTGTGAAGTTATGTTCATTGTGTACTGGCCTCTAGGCAGCTGTGTTCAACTGAGTATGGAGACCATTCTGGGAAACATACAGCATTTGCCATCCAGATGAGCTGCAGACTCCCTAGTCTGTAGCAGTGGAGAGAGTTTTATTCTTGCTGTGTACAGAAAGGTTGTGTTGTTTTGAGTAGAAGTTTGCTCAATATTCCACTATTGTCCTGAGGTCTCCGAGCACAGCTAGCAATGCTGTAGGCAGTGCTGGCATCTGCTGTGCTGTTACTGCCTGTGAGACAAATGCTGAAGGACATCATCCCAAGTGTCTACTCAAGGGCTAACTGGTTGTAAGATAAGGATCATCTGCACTTTTTTTTTTTTCCTGTAGCAAGTATGTCTCTGTGCTGGGCTTACACACAGGAAGAGAACCATGATAAGAATGCTTTTGTTCCTTCTAGATTTTGTGAGATAATTCTGTTTAATAAGACTAAGTTTGCAAAGGTTGAAACACAGGAGTTTTAACACTGGATTTTAAAGTTGTCTGCATACTTTCTAATTTTGTTTTTCCTGGTTCATGCATCCAAATTAATGGTTTACTTATCTCTGGATATACCTTGTGCTCTCAGATGTACCAATACAGACATAGTTCAATAAGGTTAACATAATACTTAAATACCTGACTATATAGTCACTTGTAAAATAACTTTCCTTATAACGGCTGATAGGTATTAGCAATCTGGATAATTGATTGAAAAAACAGTTATTTGTTTGCTTTTAGCTTTTCTCAAAATCCATTTCTTCAGAGAAAAATCTCAGAACTGCTGGGGAGGAGGTGGAGGAGGCAGCAGCATGCAGGAAGGGAAGGCAGTTTGGGTAAAGTGTTTGTCTGCCTTTTTACTTCTCTGACAGTTTCTATCCTCCTTCATTTAAGTGTTAGAAAGTGTCTGAGGTTCATGATTGCTGATTTAACCTAATAGTCAAATATTTTCTAGACATAATGTTGATGTTTTGCTTCAAAAAAACAAACAAGCTAAAAATACTTTTTGCAAAGAAAATCCAGTGTTTCTCTCAAAGATATATCTAAAGCAACAAAACTAATAGCAAATTCCTAATCAGAAGGTTCCATAGAACTGGAACTGTTAGCCTACCTTGATACTGTCATATAGCTCAATTCCTCACTATTAACTTCCCTGGACTTGGCTTTACCCCTTTTCCTATCCAAGCACAGCGTTCTGGAGGCCCAGCTGACTCTGTATGAGAAGAGCTGCAGTCCTGCTCCAGGGGCCTTGCACTTGCTTAGGAAATTCAGTGAATTCAATGTTGGGAGAGTAAACATGAGTTCTGTATAGCTGAGAAACCCACTCTGCAGTCTCTGAGCTATAGTACATAGTAACAGGCAGTTACTCATTCAGTCTCTTTCCATATTCACTACAAAAGCGTTGTGGTTTTTGTTCTTCCACAGGCCAGGCGTTACAGTAATAGATGGCCCTTGAGTAGAAGGCCAGGACGCTGAGTCTGGCTGAAGTGTAGTCAGTTAAGCCAAAGTAAAATAAAAATACTGTTTGCAAACACAATTTTGAAGAGGTATAGGTATCCATTTGAAAACTAGGGCAATACTTGGACTACTCTGAACTATGTTAACTGCACCAGTTCTGTTACAAAACTCCACTGATCTAAAGTTATTGCAATACAAATTTGTCTTGCCATGAAGAAGCTGTCTCTCTGGGAGAGGTAATGGCAGGGAAACATCTGAGCTTAAAGGTCAAAGAACATGAAAGCAAAGAATGGATATGTTACACTGGTGTGAATCCTGAAACTAAACATATACTGGCTACATTGACCCCAACTTTAGCATACTTTTTCTAGAAGTTTAAGGGATTAACAGGCAGTCTGAAAGACATACTTTGCATTTACTTGATTTTCCATTGTCTTCAGCTGGACCAACCAAATCCTCTTTTAGTTACCAAAGTTATCTTCGTTAGGGTTAGAGCCTACAAATACCTAGTGTTGATAGAAGCTAGTCTTGACAATGAATGATTTCTCCAAGTTGGTAGGTTGTGGTAGCAAACCTTAATATTTGATACTATTATTCACAGAGCAGAAATATTATCTGCTTGCCTATGTGGTTTCTTTATGTATGTTCCAGAGTAAGTAAGATAATAGCTTGCCTCTTCTTTCTTTAAACTTCAGGTTTAATCATATGATTTCTCACTCATGGTGGACATCTGAGCTTGAAAGTTGTTACCGATGTCATAACCCATTTACAACATTTCAGCTCAGAATGGCTTTTTTTGAGCTGTACTATTGCTGAGAGATAGCTTGGTTGTGTTATTTGTTGTGTGTATATTTTTATCATTATGCATTCTTTCATCTAAGAGATTGAACATGTTCCTTTGATTCCCCACATACATGTGGGTTTCTGCTGAAACAGAACTAGTGACATGAGCAGAATTGGCTTCTATAATGTTTTATTTCCTTTTCAATATCTTTCATGTAATAACTACAAAAGTCAGTCATAAAAAGGAGAGTGGAAGGAAGGCAAATGTCAGGAACTATTTTATTTCAGTGACTGGAAGTCATTTTTAGCCACTTTTATTTCACTAGCGAGTGCCAAAATGATATAAATTTTGACTGATGTCAGCGTGTCCAATTTGTAAATCAATTTTAGCAGCTATGTTCTAATTTGTTGTTGTGGGAGAAAATGATGAAAAGAATGGTATTTTTTTGTTTTGTTTTAATAAAAGGAAATATTGAAGTACATGTACCTGACACTGAACTTTATGGTCCTCTATTTCAGGCAATTATCTCAGGGTTTTTTTTTCTGTGAGTTTTGACTGTATAAAGATCATGAGATTAAGTCCATTTCTGTTATCTCAGTTGTTTTCTTAGAAAGCCTATTTGCTTTTTAATGGATTGATGTTTATCTGCTAGAGGACTTATAATATTTCTACAGCTGTACATGGCTGCAAGGGATGCTATTAATGCAGTTAAGAAAAAAAAAAAAAAAGCTACTTACAGAAATTGGAATAATTGCTGCCTATTCCAATACCGATGGAGCTTCCAGAGATGAGAGGAAGATGGAAGAAAAGAACTAAGGAGGGAAAAATGGGAAGAAAAAGGTCCTTAATAGCAGTTTGTTTTTGTTTTTCAACCAGATGTCAGTTCAAGACATGTTGTTGTGTTCATGTGCACCCACTCTCTCTGGGGCAGGATTACGTGTTTCTGACTGTGAATATATACACAGATGTAGCTTGAATGGGGGTGAAAGAACCAAACAAGTCATTACTTCATACTTCCAGGAATTGCTACAGTTAAGGAAATTACATGAGTTAATAACAGATTCAAAACATTTATAAACAACGTGTTATATAAATATGCCAATTATTCACCACTCTCTGAAACAGGTACCTACCACTGTAAAGCAAAATAATTGTTTCCTCATTTAAGTGCATCCTGAACGCATTAGGCACATTCCTGTCAAAACAGGTTGAAATTATTTTATTCTAAAATTTGATACACATACTCCCCCTATGCATTTAAGCTTTAATATTTATAAATTGCACTCAAAGATTTTTACTTGCAGGCAACAAAATGCACATGATTAAAACGTGTCCTAAATAAGAAAACATTCAGATTTCTTAAAAGATGGGCTTGCTTGCTCATGCAGATCCACATAAAATTTAGCAACTGATAGTCGGATGTAATACAGCATTTGCACGGTCTTTTCCTTAGGCTGCATTTCCATCCGGATGAAGCGCGCTGCTATCTTTCCGCCTTGCCCTGTGCTCCGGGGATGGTCCTGGCTCCTGCCCCTTCCAGCCGGCGCCTCGCCGCTGATGCTCCTAAGCGGGTTTTTCCCTCTGAATCTGGCGCTCGCCACTGCGGCCGCACCCCGCTCAGCACCGCGCTGGGGGTGCAGCCTGGTAGGGACTGCTTTTGCTTTTTCGGGAGGAGATTCCCGAAAGTTTCCGCGGACACCCACCCCGCCGTAGCGCGCCGCCGCCCGTCCCGCGGCGTCCCCCGGGGCACAGTCCTGACTGGCCGCGGGCCGCCCCCCGCCCCGCCCGGTACCCGCTGCCGCCTGCGGCAGAGGCGGGCGCCCGGCGCGGCTCCCGCCGGCTCATCGCGCCTTACCCCAGCACGCAGCGGCGGCCGTCGTCTCCATGCGCCTCCGCCGCGGCTCCCCGGCGGCTGGCGGGCGGCGGCGGGCGGCGAGGCGGGTGCAGCAGCAGCCGCCGCCGGGATACGCGCCCCGCCGCCTCCTCCTGCGCGTGGGGCCGGCGAAGCGGCTGGACGGAGCCGGCGCCCATGGGCGGAGGGCGGGGGGAGGCGGGTGACCTCCGCCCCGCGCGGGCCGGCCGGAGCTCCCCCTCCTCTGCCCTGCCTCTAGCCGCGGCGCGGAGCAACGGAGCCGGGGCGACCCGGCCGGAGGAGAGCGGGCCCCTCGGGGTGCAGGGTGGGCGTCGGCGGGGAGCGGGGCCCGGAGGCAGCGGAGCCGGCGCAGGCCGCACGGCGGGCAGGGCCGCCGCGGGATGCTCGGGGCTGAACATGTGGGGGCTTGACTCGGCCTGGGCAGGGGGGGCTCCTGAGCTCCCGGGGCCTGGAGTAACCCCGGCTCCGCGCCTTCCCCCTCACCCCCCCGCAGACCCAGGGGACAGGGAAGGGACGTGTTACGGACGCTGCGGGGATTTGCTGCTTGGATAAGGATCTGTAGGCGGATAACGGCTCTTGAAAGCCGAGTCCAGCCCAGCACTTCGGCTAAAAGGGAGGGGACTCTCTGGGTATAAACCCGCGGGGATGAACGGGATTATCTGAGCAGTGCAGAGGAAATAATTCGCTGTAGCTGGATGGGGGCCAGAAGAATGTAGTCCAAATAAGAGCTAAAACCACTTTATAATCGTGGGATCGACTTAACAGGGATCTTCGAAACCTTTCTCTTTGTGAATAAGTGCCCTTGTGCTAGAGATAAGTAGTGTAGCAGTGGGTACTAAAGCATATGAGCTTTCATATTTGTTTACCTCTAAGAAAAACATGTCATTAGTTGCTTAGGTAAAGAGTAGAAATAATGCATAGTTTTCTGTATGTCCTGTCAGTAGTTTTAATTTTTTATGAACCAAATTATATAGGCCTTTTCTTTCCCCATATGTGTGTTAGGCCTGAAGGTACTTGCAGATTGGTCCCACTGATGCTGCTTGTGAGGGAGGGAAATGGATGCTCCACGAATATGTGGACATTCCTCTTCGCTGCTCCTGGGTGGCTTTGTAGTCCTGAGATCAAGTTCCCTTGCATTAGAACAACTTTCGCTAGTGAAACCCAAAAATCAAAATGCTGCTATAGAAATTACTTTGTGATTTATTTCTCCAAGTCCTCAGAATATGACTCCTTGACAGATGACTCCTTTACCATTTCAATAATTGGAAATTGTATGTCTTCATTCTGGGGCTTTGTTGTTTAGTTACATCATGAAGGTGTGAATCTGTGTACACAACAGAAAAGCTGATTTCTGTGTGTGCGGTCCTGGATACATGCCACCTTGGCCTCATTCTGCATATGAAGAGTCATGTGCACGTTATTTTGTATTTAAGGATATAAAAATATTTTCTTCTTTTTAAATATCAGGAATTTCTGATGGTTAGTGCTTCTGCAAATATTGGTGGTGGCATCTTTCCCAAATGGTGACTTAAATTTAGCCATAGTATCAATTTTAATCTTGACAGACTTGGAGTCTTACATTTGACTGAAAAATCTATGCTTAGACAATTACATGAGCTGACAAACTGTGAAAAATATGCAGGCCTTAGCAATTGACTCTGAATGAAGGGGAATTGCTTAGTGTTTGGCAATTCTGAAAAAAAAAAAACAAACAACCCCAACCTATCTCAGCCTGGCTTTAGACCCCTTTCTGTGACAGTCTTGTCTTTTACCTTCAGTAGGAGTTGCAGCTACGTCCAGACAGAGAACGTTTGTTTCTGGGTCAGACAACACACTGTACAACATATGATCCATCAAAGCCTGCAGAAACACCATCACGGTTAACAAGAGCTTTCTTGGTACTTACCTGCATGCTTGTGTTGAATCTAGTGTTACAGGTTTTGTTCACCCTACTAATTTCCAAATCTGCATCACGTGTGTATGGAGATGGGGGCGTTTTTAATCTTTCTATCCTGTGTGTTTTTTCAGGTTTTGGAGATACCTGTTTTTCTTATTTAGTTTGCACCTCAGTGAAACCTGAATGTGTTTCAAAATTCAGTCCAGACATACTCAAGTACCTCAGCAGTGATGTGTTGCGTCAGGGTGGTATCAGTGGTTTACACTATTTATTTCTTCTTGTTGCATCTGCTTTTATTTTTTTTTTTGATAAAATAGACTTGTATTGAAGAAATTTTTTTCACAAATAAATGATTTATTACATTGGAGTTTGCTTATGGACTGTATTTGTGAGAGCTGGAGCAAAGATAAGAAAAGTTCAGTATTTCTGTTGCTCCGATCTATTTGTGTTGGGTTAGTGTGTGTTTCTTATAACTTCACAAAGCAAGGAGGACCAAAGCAGTGTGTCTCTCTCTGGTGGTGAATAGCCTGTATGTCCATGCTGAATTTTACCACTTTCCAAAGAAAGTTTCTTCCTGGCCTTTAGAAATAGGGAATATGTCTGAGTAGGAGCTCAAGTAAGGTTCAGAATGGCATTCTTTATAGATGGAACTGTACAGAGTTGCCATCCTCAGTGTTTCTCAATTTACTGATAAGGGAAAATCAGTGAGAGACCCTTGCTGAAGACAGATAATTTTATTCTTGGATGATTTTACATTTTCTACCATCTAGGGACCTCATTATAAAACTGTACCATTAGTGCAGTCTGCTGAAGTGACAGAGCTCCTCAACTCAGCAGACCATCTCCTGTGGTTTCATTTGAGATACTTGGAGCTCAGCGCTGAACTGACACTTAAGTGTGGTCGCTGCTGTGCTACCCACATGGACTTTTGTGACAGCCAATTTTTGTAAGGCAAAATAAATTTTCCTTCTATAATGAGATCTCTTTTTGACTGGGAATTTTTATGTGTCAATAAAGAGACATTTGAGGGATACTCTTCATCACTTTTTTTTTTTTTTTTTTTAGTAGAAAAGGTGGTAATGAAATAAATGTCATTTGGATTATACAATTAATCTTAGATAAGATGCCTCAGGATGACCAAAATTGATTAATCATTTTTATGGGAACAGTAAAGTCTTTTCTGTGTAGAAAATGTTGTGCCTTGTCAGTGGTAATAGCATCGATCTAGTAACAGTGAGTTTTTGTCAGTGTCAGCTGCAGCAGGAGCCTCACCATCAAATGCTTGCAGATACATTTACTTCACATTACTTGGCCAGGCCTTACGCTAGCTCAGCTAGCCCTGCACCTGTGTGAGACCAGCAGTGCCAGAAGTGCTGGGCATTCCCAGTGCTCTGCCATTTCTGGGCAAGCTAATTACACCAGGCCCTGGGCTAAGGTGATACCATGCTGGGAGTTTCCACTGTGTGGTGAACCAGCCTGTGCAAATCTGTGTTTGCTGCTGAAAAAAAAAGAGGTCAGGAAAAGAGAGACTGGAATTTGACAGGAAGCATCTTGTGCTTTCACGGCTGTCTGTGTTCTGAAAAGTAATAAAAAGAATCGATTGAGGGAAAATTTTTGAATTTTTTTTTTTTAAATAACCAAGATGTTCATTCCACTTTCTCAAAAAATTACTTAAAATATGACAAGAGCCATTTTTGCATGGAAAGTCTTAATGCTTAACTTTTATTAAATTTTTATGAAAAGCCTCATTATTTTTGAAAATGTTTTTAGGTATTTTTTACAATCATTTTCTATTAAAGAATGGAACAGCAGTACAAACAATATTTGTAGGCATAAATTTGTGCACTACCTATATTTTGGTGTCCATCTTCTCATCTTTCAACTGAAGACCTTTCCCTTTGATCTCACAATGCTGTGCTGCAGTGTAGTTTGGAAGGGGATTTTGGAGGTCAATGTGTTAATCCTCTGACTAAAAGCAGATCCAGTTAGGGGAGGTTTCCAGACCCTTGTCATGTATATCTCCAAGGTAGCAGACTGAAATCTCTCTGGCCCCTATTCCCATGATAATTATCCTCATGGTGAAACTTTTTTCCTTATTCCCCATCTACATTGTGCAGTAATGTGTGTCCATTGCCTCTTACCACTATCTCTGGAGAGGGTCTGTCTACATCTTCTCTGTGCCCTCCTGCTATGTAGCTGAAGCAGCAGTGAGATACCTCCAAGCCTTCTACAGGTTGAAAAATCCAATATGCTCAATCCTTCCTTGTACAGAGACATTTAAGTGCTCTAATCATCTTGGTTACCCTCGGCTGAGCTCACTCCCCATATATTGGGGAGCCGAAAGGTACTCATAATGCTCTAAGATGTGGACTCTCAACTGAGGGCAATGATCACTTCAGTAGAAGGAAGGCAGGAACCCATATAGGTACTTTTTGTATATCACTTCTTAAATGATTTTTTAAATTCGGCTTCTTATTCTCACAGGAGAGACAAGCTGTGTTTGTATTTGAACCCACTTAGATGACCTGAGCCCCTTCTGCAGAGCATTTTGGGAAGTCTTCTGTTAAATAATCAGTTTCACACAGCTCATTTCTTGAAAGAAAAATCTTTTTAAATGTCAATATAATGACTATAAGCAATATATAAAAATATATATTTAACATTGTAGCAATATATATTGTTTGGTGTCAAGTACTGTGCTTGCAACTGATGAGCCCAGTTGCTGCTGAATTTAAATGGCAGAGGAGCAGTTCTGGCTGATTTCAGGTTCAAGGCAGTTCCTATTTGCCTTAGGCAAGAAATGGTTTCACTGCCTGTGAAACTGTTTGTGTGAGTATAGTGAGTAGATTAGCCTCACGTTGGGAAGGATTTTACTTTATTTTAAATCAGAGAGTCTGAGATAGGACATGCATATCTATAGCTTGGATTTTAGCACATCTGCTCTGTAATTCCTTTTGTTCAGTCCACTCTGCATGTGCTATTTTTGTATTTCTTGTACCGGTGCCCATATTTACTTTCCTCATTTACATTCCACGCCCCCCGCCCTGTTTTTATGCTGTCTTTGCAGCAGGAGTAATGGGAAACCATGAACTTGGTTATGGTTTTGAGATATGTTGTAAATGGAATTCCCAAAGGGTTAGGATCCTAAAGATTTTTATGAGTTTGAACTTACTGTAGAGTAACAAAAGGAAAATCCTTTATGCTGAAAGCTATTTCAATGAAAAGGATGGAATTATAAAGACTATATTTTTAATAATATATGAAGTTACTATATAACATTTTTGTAGCTAGCATTTGTAGGACAGGTAAATTTATTTTGAAAAAATATTTTCTGGAGGTTTAAACAAAGTGATTTAGTTCTTTAGGCATAAAATCTGTCAAGAGGAAAAATATTTTTAAATTGTTAATACATATGAAGCATATAAATAAAAAATATTTTACAGCAGCACCTAGGCCTGGAGGCAGAAGCTGTGTACTTTTACAAGCCATGTTAAGAAACGAGATCTTTCTATAGTTGCTGTGTAAAGAAAGTATTATGTAGGAATTTTATGTCATTTTGAAATTCTATTTATGGTTTTTAAAGGTACTGACTTTTTTTTTCTATGGAATGAAAGATGCCCTTAGGCTTTGGAATGGACCAGATTTAGTTTCTTACTTATTTGCAGACTTTTGAGGATGATGGTGAATTTGTGCTGTTACTGCCTTCTGTATGTATTTTTTTGTTTGTTTGCATATGTTTGCATGTACTAGGAAATAATTGGGTCCATGATTGTTATTGAAAAACCAATAATATTTCCCATCTGTCTGTGATTTCAATCTTCCTGATGCCAACTGAATTAATGTTTAAGGATGTGGAATGGAAAATTTGATCTCACTGTTCTTTTCCATCTCATTCTGTGACTCCTTAATTAAATTTGTAGTTAATTATGCCATTTATTTTGAGTTGACCTTTCAAGGACCTTAAAGCATCTGACAGTGAATGCAGTGTCTCAGTCTTTATTTCCATGAGTGCATGTATGAATTTATTGTAAATTCTAATGGTAGTTCTGGAACTGAAGATCACAGAATCACAGAA
>JAOEGS010023656.1:49732-68646 GCA_025447755.1 Corythornis vintsioides | reverse complement strand
TTATATAAATAATAAAAATATACAGAAGTAATTTGTAGCTTTTAAAAAAAAAAATGTGGGGGGAGAATAGGGCAAAAAGCCAAGCTCCTGGTTCCTACCCTGGTTTTGGAATTCCTGTGTGACTGTGCAAGTTCTTAGGTTGAAAAGAACTTTTGAGCCCTTTTAGTCTTCAGAAGCAAGGTACTGAATATTTGGGTAATTTTTGGCTTGAAATAGAAACGTTTAACAAGCAGTGCACAGAGGTTGTCCAATGTGAAGTTTTCTGGGGTGTAGTATGCAGGGGGGGGTTTGAAGATATCAAGTTGTTGGAGTTTTCTCATTGATACTTGGGATTTTTGGACCTGAGATGATCTGTCTACAAAACTGCATGTGAGCAGTTTGAGTTAGGGGTGTATGAGAACATCTTGGGTTTCTGTAGCTATGTATGTGTGTGTGAATGATCAGGGAAGTTGAAATGGATGCTTCATTTTTGTTGAGTGTAATTAAGCTCCTAATATTAATATATAATCAAACATATTGCTTAGGGGTTGACTCTTCTGATTCTCAGCCTGAAGATATTGTCTCTTTCCTCCTTTTTTCTCGTCAGTAGCTTAGATAGGCACCAAAAAAAAAATCTTTTGAGCTTAAATAAGAGATCTTTGTTGTTGTTGTTCTTGTCTAGTTCAAAAGCAGTTAATTTTTAAGACCTCAAACTTGGCACGTGGCCACTCTCAGCTGGCAAATCCACCCTCGCTATTTTTGCTGCATGTGATTTTTAGTTCATCTGGAAGCTGCTGCCAAACAACTTTAGTCTAATTCTCCTGCCCCTTGCCTCTTCCTATTGCTTTCCAAGTGCTCTCATGTGCTTCCACCCAGTTAATGAACCATCTGTAAAATGAAGGAGTAGCTCAGTCCTTGATGTCTCTGCTGAATCCCCAGTAAGTGCTGCTCACACAGCAATGACCACGTCAGCTGGGCTGGCAGCCCAGTGCTTCCCTCTGACCCACCCTGAGCAAGCATCCCAGGGATAGGCAAATGAGGAGATCATCATCATCTTCACCCTCTGGCATCCAGTGATACAGGCAATTGCATGGTTCCCACCACTTATTTTGTCTAGTCCAGTCTGCAAGTTGGGAGAAGATTCCTGTAGCTTCAGGTGTGTGAAAATAGGAGCTGGTGTGTTTTGTGAGTGGCAGGTGGGAGTTGCTCATCTAGATGAGATGGTAATTGGGAGAGAGTCTTCAGGCTAAGTAAGAGGCAGGAAAACTTCTGTGGATTTTCTGTTCTGGTTTAGAGCAGTTTAGGAAATGAAGACAAATATCGTTTCAAATTTGAAAGCAAAGGGTGGAATGAGCTATCCAGAGGTAGAGACTAAAAACCACAGAATCTGGCTTGGACATGATAATTAAGCAGTAATTCTTTCCAATATAAAAAAAAAATCCTCTTTTAAAGCAATAATAAATATAAATTAGAACTAGTATAATGCTATAAACTCCTTGCTGGAAATTTTCTACATTAAACCTCAGCAGAAAATGTAAAAGAAGCTTCCAAATCTTTTATTTTCCCCTTGTCTTCCCCCTTGTTTATCAGTAACAGAGAAAATCTGTCTGGGAAAAGATAGAAAATACTAAACAATTTTTGTTCCATCTGTAAAAGGAAAACAATATCTCTTTGAAATGCTTCAAGTGGCATATCCCTCTCCTGCATCATCACACTTATTATACATAACGTTACAGTAGTATTTTGAAAATACAGTCAAATAATGGAGTGTCTCACAAATATATTGTTTTGGTTTCACCAGAAGGAGTTTGGTGAGCAACTGAGTCACTGCTGTGTGTGAATTGCTAATGTATCCCCTTCCAGAACTGGGTATTATCAGTGCTTGGGTCCACCCACGCTTCCTGGCATGCTTGGCAATGCTTCCAGTCAAAGGTGAAGTCCCTTTGAGATGGAAAGAGTGTAGGTGAGAGAGACAATATCCAGGAAGGATAGAAAAAATAGCCATTGAGTGACAATATATATATTTAACAAACAAAACAAAGATCTTGGCCTGGGGGGGTTGGATGGTGATGTTATTTTTGATCCTCCGGAGTTGTGAAATCCCTAGGCCAGAGGAGTGTGGGGACACAGGCACTTTCAGGTTACGCAGGCTACAGATTTCTCTGAAGCACAGAAGGGTGGGTTTGAACTGGTAGTGGGTTGAATTAAGCAGACAGCACTGGCAGCGTAGCCATAACTTGCTGAGAGTGACAAAACTGAAATTGGCAACTGCAAATTCAACGCACCAAGGTTTTTGATATGGTTTTTGTTTAAGATAACAAGCGAGACATCTGCAGAAACTGATGTGAATTGTCTAGATTCCCAGACACTTTTTGCATCAGTCAAAAGTTGGGGAGTGTGTCTGTCTGCACATGTGATCTTTGCTACGAGTGTCTGGCACAACGTGATCCTCGGAAGCCGTCGTCGCTCCAGCTGCACTGGGGTCTTTGCTGATGTCATTAATTGGAGGATTAGGGGGGTTTTTTTCAGCTTGCACAGGGTTGGAGTTTAGTCTTGCTGCGTGTAAATCCTGAACACTAACTGCAAGTTGCTCAGTCCCTTCCCTGCATCCAAGATGGAAGGTTATGGAAATGATGTGGGCTGCAGTATCGCTGAAGCTTGGTTGATACTTGTACCTCTAATCGTCTTCTCATTGGACCCGTGTTCAGTGGTTCCTCTGCTTCCCTAGCTCTTGGCAGGGGTGGTAATGAGCTGGTTGCAGCTCGGTGCTGAGCAGGTGATAACAATGAGGATTGTTCAGGAAGAAGGGGTGGGACCTCCTGCCTGCCTCAACTTGTATGATATATGTCCTATACTATTATATGACCTAAAGGCTTTTTCTCAGTCTGCAGGAGAGGAATCGAGCCATTTGAAATCAGCTCCGTAGTCAGATACTTGCTTTTAGACAAGGGTGTATTTGTGGAGCTTTAGCCTCCTTGAACAGAAAATAGACACAAAGGAAAAATGAAAGGAGGCAAAGAAGTTCACAGGGGATCCATCCGTATGTTATATATTTTTAAAGATAATTTGTGTACATTTCTTCTCATCTACTGGTGGCAAAACAAAATCTTGATGAAAAGCTCCTGGAGGACAAGTAATTAGAGTGAAGGACTCAGATCAGAAAACGGGCAGGATGGGGGATGGATGGCAACATGCAAACAAGGAGAGGCAGAGTGTTTGGGATTTTTCTGATCTGCACTAAGTAGTCTGTGTAAGGTTGAATGAATTTTCAGCTAAGGTTGTTAAACTTGGCTGTGTGGGCTGCACGTTCGACAGGACAGATTTATGAACTGAACTCATGCAGGTGGTTGGACGTGTGTGCTGTTAGCTCTGAAGGAGCTTGTAACCTTGCTATGAATCCCTCTGCACCTGCTCAATTGAAGGTCATGATGGGAAAAACCCCACGATATTTCTGATCCCTGCAGAACCTGTAGCTCTCTAGGAACATATAATAATTACAATTTAAGGTGTGCATCATCTCTGCATTCAGCTTTTTTGACCACCAATCTCCCACCCCTCACTGCAGATTGTATATGGTGCATATGGTCCTGGTCAGTCTTAACCACCTTTGCAGAGCTAATAAGATCTAGGTTTCTAATTTGCTTTTGTTGTTCTTCATTCAGTCTGCCTTAAGACTGGCTTGAAGCTTCCAGTATGAAAATTCAGGCAGATGCATTTAAAATGTATTAGGCTGATGGACTGAGCCTTAGGATTAGTGATGTGCTTTTTTTTTTTTGTGTGTGTGTGTAATTAGAAAGGTGCTTTATTCATTTGTTGGTATTTATAGGGTTTCCATTTTTCCTGTATGTATTGTGCTGTTGCAATTCTTTAAAACAAACAATTACATTTTCTTTTTTTTTTTTCCTGGTCTTATCTTTTACAGTGGATCTCATCCTTGTGGATCAGAGAGATGTTTTCTTTTCACTGTTAACAAGACCATGTCTTTTCCACCTTGATGCATCATGGCTAAGCTGATAACACTCACAGGAAGCTTTAGGACTTGGAAGCATGCTATATACATTTTCCAATCAAGTTAGTAAGTAATATTTTCCCACATTGTACAGATGAAGAAATGTAGTCAAAGTAGTTAAGCTGCTTGCCAAACCACAAAGTGAGTTAAAGATGGAGATATGATTGGACTTTGTGGTTCCCAATCCATGTTCAGACTAGTAAAGTATACAGAATCTCTGGGTTCTTTCTGTAATGTAATATCTAAAAGCTCCCTTTGATTTCTTCATGTAGAGTGAAAATGTCATTGACAGAAAGACCATTTGATTTTTCTCAGCCTTGAGGAGAATGTGAATTTTTTTAGAGCTGAATTTTTCATCAGGAAATTGTATGCTGACTTTTATACGTCACAAATGCCATATGGACTCCTAAATATGGAGAGAGAATAATTATGAGCCCCTTTGTACTGACTCACTTGTCTTTTTTTTTTAATATTTTTTTTTTAACTGCATTTTGAGGATCCAAAAGCTGATTGCTAATGTGCTGTATTGCTTCTGTTGGTAGGTAATCTTAATTTTTTAACAGAATACAGACGTGCAGTGCCTTATGATTAATTACATGTACAACAGGTGTTGATCTCATTGGACCCAGATTATGAAGTTCTCTGCTATCCAGGTGGTCTGTTTTAATATAAAAAGACCAGTAGCATAATGAGCAAGAAATTGAACTAACAAGCAGGGGGAAAAATACTTGAATGCATTAATCACCTTTAATAAGCTTAGCCAGCTCAGCACAGCTAATCAGCTGGGAAGTCCTTGCTTTGAAGCAGCATCAATTGTTGTATACCCAGTAGGGTAAATAAAAGATAAGCCAAGAGGGGTGGGAAGGGTGTTTGTACATCTAAAAGCTTTCAAGATTTTCCAAATATAAGGCACCTGGTATGATGTTTTTTAAAATTATATTAGTCAAACTGAAGATGCAGTTATGTTTGGAAGTGAAGAGACGTGTCATTCAGAGAGTTACTGCCCCTCTAGTGCCTCTGGAGTTATCCAAAAGTGCTGGTTATTTTCAGTATGGCAGAAATGGGCCTAACTTGAAGCCACCTAATGACCCCTGTTCATCCCCCCTGAGCTCAGAATCTTGAGGCTAAGATACTACTCTCAAAGATGTGCTGGTAACTCCCCTCCACACACAGTATTTTCCATATTGTACACATTACTTCTTTGTATTTCAAATTCTTTGGTGGTGAATGAAGTGTCTATTAGTTAACCCTCTCAGCTTAATTTCTTTTGTCTTTTCCCTAACACCATAAATATATTATCTTAACTCCTGAGTTTGCAGCTCTTTTCCATAAGGAAATGATTTTTTCCCTATGATTTTCCTTTGGCAGCTGAGACACATGGTGAGCTTGGAGGGGTCTTCCCTCTTCTGTTGGAATTGGTGAGCAAATCAGCTTTACCTTTTTTTCTAAGTTGGAAAACATTTTCCTTGCTCTCCCATAACTCTCAAAACAGCTGAACCAAACTTCTGCAGACTTTACAGACCTTGGTGATGAAACTAAGCAAGCAAAGTTTCAATGCTTTGGTGTCAAGTGAGAAAGCAGAATTAGAAGGGAAGTCCAACCATACTATAAAACCACCCCTTGATCTAGAAATCCTGGTGTGCCAATATAAAGACATTGCTGGCCTTTCTGAAGGAGAACCTTAAAAGAATATAGACTATTTTTAAATACTAGATAATCTGTCCAGTTTAATGCTTTGGGTCAGGGTAAGATGTTGGCTACCAAGGCCATGTCAGCAGTGTAGAGGCATTTGAGAACGTGCCTGGCATCTTGGTTCAACTTTTCTGGTGTGGTGGGAATCGAACTGTGTCTGTGATCACATCAAGGCAAAAGCAATTTATTCCTATGTTGTCTTCTCACAACTTCCATCCTATTACTAATGGTGGTTTTATTGAACTTGAGGCATGTCTTTACAAGCAACTCAACACAGATGAAGCAGGACATGGATGTTGTAGCTGGGTGCCTGGGCATAATGCTCCTGTAACTAGCATGGTCTGATGTGTTGTAATTTGGAGGTAGGTTACACCTAAAAATACTGGCAGCATGTGGGCATGTTCAGTAGACACTTTTTTTTTTTGTTTTACACATAAATCTTCTGGGGTTTTCACAGCTGCCTGGCACACAGTTTGGCAGGACCTGTGCTGAACTGACTGAGGAGAAGGTGATCTCACCCTCATAGTATTTTTATGTTGATGTACCTCATTCTCCAGTGATGTTGTGATCCAATTGAGGCTGTCACATATTCCTTAACGTGTCCAGACGAACACGCTCAGCTTTGGCATGCCAGGTGGAGATGTGCAGCCAGGATGCTGGAGGGTGAGGAAAGCCTCCAGAAGTTGGAGATTGACTGAAATGACCAGGGTGTCATTCATTTAAAATGGAATCCTCACAAGGCTTCCCTTACTTACTGATTAGTAGTTTCCACAGCGTTGTGGCACAGTCCCAAGTCTGCAGGAAGCCTGGCTGTCTCAGGGCTTTCAAGCTGAGGACTTTACCTAGGGTGAGAAAGAAGCTGGGAGCAAAAGATGTGATGGGCAGTGCTGTACTTGTGTTAATGCATCTGTGCCAACAACCCTGCAAGGGATGACCTGGATGTGGTGACTGCAGATGTTGCTTTCTTCAATTAAAAGAATTGGACCATGTCCAAGCTGCTGATAAATGTTGAGTCTGAAAAGGGCTGGTTTTTATTTTGAGATATCACCATCAAAGTCCTTGATGCATAATTATGATCCTTGAGGCTGGGATACAGCAATTCACTTTTCCCCTTTGGGAGTAGGAGGCAGAGGGAACAGCTGCTTTCCTCTTCACACAATGTCAGGGGTTGGAAGGGATCTTGAAAGATCATCTAGTCCAACCCCCCTGCCAGAGCAGGATCACCTAGACCAAGTCACCCAGGAACAGATCCAGGAATTAGGATCAAACATTCCTGCTTCCATAAAACAGGAAAACTTATTTCTTATGTTGTCTCAGTGGATATATATCACATCAATTGGACCTTGTGCTGAACCTCCTACCAGACTAGCACTGTTTTATAGTCCTGTCTTTGCTTGTACCCTGTGCTGGAAGGATGGAACCAAGATGCTAATAAACAGAACACAGATAAAACTTCTCTCGGGAGTCTCAGGCCAAATCTAAGGTCCAACCCTTATGAAGTCTCTTTGCTCCAAGACTTGACTCTGCTTAGGCTAAAACAGGACAAGTTCTCCATCCAGCACTTTCCCAGAAGATATCAGATATTGCAGTATATTAACAACTTGATTATAAATTAAGATAATAAATTGGTACAATTAGTCTTAATAGTCAAATAGTATTACTTCAAATTCTCCAAAATAATTTCCAAAATCATTCAGGGAACTTGTTCAGTGACACAGTGAAAACAAGGCTTGGTTATTCCCAATGGCAGTCACTGGAGGTGAGGGAAGAGGTGGATGGGATGGGATAACCCCTATCACCCTTAGCTTCAGAAGTCTCAGAAGCAAAAATGACCTGCAGTCATGGAAATAAATTTACTTAGTATTTCCCTGAGCAATGCTACAATGAGTGTTGTACATTCAGGGAGCTGAACTTAAGCTACCTCCCTCATAGATTACTTTGCTTTTGCAACTACACAGTGCTTGTGAGCATATGTGCATGCTGTCAAAGCATGATTTCAAGAGAGAAAATAAGGTTCTAATGATAATTTGGATCTTGGCTGCACTCATTATTTCAGTAGTGAATCCTTTTTATACCCCATTTTCATTAGATATTTTTTATGCCCTTCTAGATAGCTAAATTGTCATCCTTATTCCACAGAGTAGGTGCTGGAAGTATTTCTCATTTTATAATGTATTATAAATCAATTTTTCTTCACGTGTCCTGCCAAACCTGAAAGTCCTGCAGCTCGGTCAACATATAGATGAATAAAGCAGATTGCTGAAAATTTTCTTGAGCTTCTGTACTGCTTTCAGAATTGCCAGAGGTCAAGCTGACCGTGTCCTTGCAAAGGAAGCTAAGTAGTAAAACTTCCTTTAGTCACACAAATAACAAGGAACGAGGAAACGAGCCCGAGCTGCAGTGATGCAATAGAAAAGTTTGTAGCCTTCCAATAAGTAAGTTGATACTTTTGCCTCTAGCTTTTAAATAAATATGATAATTTGTAGTGTGAAGATAAATGCAAGACTACTAATGAGTGCAGAGAGTGAAAATTGATACATGTGAGGTGCAAGTATGACTGAAGAAATTAATGCTCTTAAGATGCAGGTAGCAGATAGTCTGCATTGCATAAAAAAAGAAGAAAAATCTGGCTGTGTGCAGTGGAATTCCACCAGTGAAGGCTTTTAATGCATTTGTCAAGCTGATGTTGTGACTGTGGAATAACAAATGTATTATCCATAGACATAAGGAAACGTGGAAAAATCATCTGGGCAACTACCAACTTGTTGGTCTGGACTGAGAAACACACAACTCTTTGGAACCAATTCTGAGGGAAAGTATTAGACAAGATAGTAAGTGGAGGGTATGATAAAAAGTTGTGTAGTTCTAACAAAAGATGATCATGCCAGACTAATCCTATAGTGTTCTTTGATGTGATAACCGATCTCACAAGCAAGCCAACAGTGCTAGATTTAACACACTTGTTTTTCCATGAAGCATTTAGTGCAGTGCTCCATAGGGAGGTATTGGTTGAGGAGAAGGTGTTATCAGATATTAAAAACTAGTGAAGGACAATATCATAATTGTTTTTGGGGAGATGAATAGTAGATAATTTCAAGGATTGCATGGGGCTGGTCAGCAGAGTGTCAGTGAGACATTTGTCAGCAACATTGGAAGCAGGGATGTGACACTTGGCAACACCCAGAGTAGGTTTTGAATGACCAAGAATTTAGTTTTGTGTGCTACCAAAGGGTGAGGTCATGACTTTGGGAACACTAGCATCAGCTCTCGTAAACTGTGAGCTTATCAACCAGAAATGAAGTAAAAGTAGGAGTAATAGTTGTCCTGTCACAGAGTCCCAGAACTACTGCAGGGCATAGCAGCTGAACAGAGGATCATTGTGAGCTACCTTGTGATCTGACCACGAAAAGGCAAACAGAGTGCAGGCAATTATTTACAGTAGATGCATGAGCTCTTAATGCTTGTAAATAAGGCTTTGTATACACAAAATAAGATGTAACTTTTGGTCACTCGTATTCAAGGGCGAGTGGTTTACTGGAGCAGCTTCAAAGGAAGGTTAGCATAGAGGACTGGGAGAAGGGAGAGTCTACTTCATGAGAGAAGCTGTAAAAAGTTTGGTTCTTTTAGTAAAATGAAGGCAAAGAAGGGGCATAATTGCTGTCTATAAACAAATCACATGGGTAAATAATAAAGGTGTGGGGGTAAAGAATCTAGAGATTGTTGGTAGCAAAGCAAAACATTAAGTTGGTCACAAATGTGGTTAAGATGGAAACCAAGAGTGTGAACTTTTCAGATGCTGTAAGACCAATCTATCAGTGAGGTTGTGTTGTAGTTGTCCAGTTTTGAAGAGTTGTATTGGATATTCCTGGTTATTCCTGTGACCAAAGCTTGTGTTATGACTGCCAGGAAACTGGTCTGCAGCCTGCTCTTATGTGCAGCCCCATCAAGCTCTAAAGGAATTGCTGCTTGCAGTTATGATTAAAAATATTTTTTTACCAATGTTTTGTTACTATTAAGTACAGCTGAATGTCCATTGATTAGACTGATACTCTAAGTTGTATAAAACTAGTCGTCTACAACTCAAACACCCCAAATTGTCTGTGTTTAAAAGTGTGCAAAATGAGGTACTAATCTAAAGACAGGGTGAGATTTTAGGTAAATTTAAATTAATCCTCAGCAAACCTTCTATGAAAGCACAAGACAGGTTGTAGACTTGTGCCTATTAGCAGATTGAAATAAATAATGGAGTTATATCTAATTCCCATAAGTTTAGTATGGCAATTCATGGCTGAAATAGTCCAAAGGAGTGTTCTTTGCATCTCTTCACCTCCTCCACCTCCTCAAGCATCTGTGGATGCTTGCTGTTAACTTCCACCGTGCTCAAAAATTCTGATGGATTTGTGGTGGTTCTTTTTGTTGGGACAACAGAAGATTTTGAAACTAAGTGCAACATTTTTAATAGGGGAACTTAATTTCAAAGAAATTAAAATATCTCCTTTCTGCTTAATCACAGCTTCTGTGTTAGCTTAAGTGGAATTTCACTTTTTCTCTTGCACCAAGTGTGGTCTCTGGGCTGTTTGGGAGCAGCTCCACAGAAAACATGCTGTCCTCGAACACCAGCATCGTTTAGAAGACTCACCTTAAAGCTCATAATTCCAGATGTGGCCTCTGAAATCACTTTTTATTACACCCATCCAGCCACACTGCCTTCCCATTACGCCCAACTGGGCGCAGTTTGGAGGCTTGGGGTGAGACCTGCAGATCCTCGTTATGCAAATTGCAGTTCCCCAATTCCAGCAGTAGCAGCAGCATTAATTCCCAACGTGGCTGTTGGGGCTCAGCCCGGCTGAGCTCTGCCTCCCTGGCGTCGTTGCTTTTTTCCATCCTCAAATAGGTGATGAGTAATTGCTTGATTTATTCTTCAGACCATAGTAGTTCTGTTACAAAGTAAACAATTTTTGTTGGCCTTGTCCTAATGCAACGACCGTTTCACAACCACCTCTTATTTTAGGTTTTAATTGCTTTGCTTTGCTGTCAACTGATGGCCCCATCCCCCATGCCTGAAGCCCTCCTCCCCTCTCCCCCCTTCATGGTATGGTTTTTTTCCCTGTTCCCACATTGCTAATGTGATGAGCAACAGTTGCGATATCAAGGGGCCCTCCCTGAAGGAGGAGAAGAAAAAAAAAAAGGGGGGAAAAAAAAATCCCAAACACCACCTTGTTTGCTTTTAGAGCTCTCCCGCCTTTTCAGTAGGGGCTGTGTTAATCCTTGCACTATGGAGGGAAACTCCTATGTAAATCAAACCAGTGCTCCATGCTCTCCTCCTTCCCCCCTCCAGCTCCCGTATATTAAGTGATTGCTCTCCTCCCTTTAGAAAAAGACAAATGATTGGTTGCTTTCCTCCTGCCTTTCAGCTTCTTTTCTTTTATGGCCCCAGATTCTGGAGTTAAATCTTGTTTGTTTCAGTTGACACATCTGGTTGACGCTCTCCTCAAGTCTATTTAAAAAAATAAATAAAAATTACGTGTTAGTGTTAAATTGAGCATCTGACTTTGTTTCGATTCCCTCTTATTATGCTGTGTATTCCTGTGAATTTATTTTCCACCGAGATGCTCAGAATAAGCAAAGACATTTCTACATCTGAAGATGCAAAAACTAACGCAACTCAACCCAGAGCAGATTGCACCTTTTTTTTTCCACCCCTAATGTTATTTTTGCCTTTTTCTTTTTTTTTCCCTGTGCTGCATAGCCTTTTCTGGTGTAGCCTGCACTCCAAGGCTAGATTTTGATGTCAATGATTAGTATTTCTAATCGGTTGAACAAGGACAATGTCCCTTCTGCTGTGCAGAGGACACAAAGGCCCAGGCACTGATTCTGATCCCCCACGCAGCATTTTGGCTCCGCTGGGCCCTTTTGCCCATGGCTGTAAATCAGGGGGAATTCTGCTCATCCCCTCGGTGGTTAGAGATTAGAGTTGCAAATGTAGGGGTGCTTGGGTTCCCCAAAGTGGGCAAAGCAGAGCGTGGTGCAGGATGAAGCCCACCTGCGCCTCTACCGTGGGCGTCTGCTCCTTGCTGTGGATGGGGCCTCTGGTGGTCTCTGGTGCTGGCTCAGCAGCTCTGGGTTTGTTGCTTTGAGGGAAATGACTCTGGATTTCCACCTGTAAAGCAGATTCCAGGGCTTTATTGTGCCCTGACGAGGCAAACTTTGCTGCTGGCAGCCCATGCTCAGCTCCTGGCAACATCTGAGGGGCAGAGGCTGAGGGCCCGCTCCAACTTTCTTTGGTTTTAATGGGAGTTTGCAGTTGTTCTGTGTCCCCGGGATGGATCCCTGAATTGGTCATACAGGTTCAGGCTTCACTTCTTTTCTTTTTCCTGAAACAGTTAGTAAGTTAATTTACATGAGATGTGCACCCTGGCAAATGCCATCTCCTAGCTATTGTTTCAGCTAAGCAGCTGTCATTTGCGTAACATTATGCATCCTTCATTGTACCATGCTAATTTTTTGAGGGGCAATTTTTCTACAATGAGCACTGTGGCTTCTAACAGAAACCTCTTTATGGCATTGGCCCCGGGGAGCTGCAAGCCCTGCCAAAGCAAACAAAGGCTTATTGCTCCAACTGGGCATGTCTGTGCCTTTAATACAGCGTGAAGTTCACAGAACACTGCATCCAATCTGCACATAGTTAACACCTGGTCCAATGCCTTCTGGCAATTAATCAAGATATCAATCAGTGATGACAAAAATTAATAAATAACCCATGCTTGCATATTGCACATTCTCAGAATGGGAGAATTTGCATTGACACTTACAGCCCATTTACATTTTTTGGACTCTGTTTTCAGTGTGTGATGCTGCACGACCTAATAATTATTGATGCATATAAAACTGGTACCTTGTGCACTTGTGAAAGAGTACAAAAAGCCACATTAGTCTATCTTGGTAAAAAAAAAAACAAACCTTTGACCTCATGGAAGTACATCCCCAAATGTTGATGGAGGGCTGTGAAACTCCTCTACTTCAGTAAATACATCAATGGGGCTAGTCTAACTTTGTCTACTTTCAAAAAATAGCAGAGTGGTTTTGGGTTGAACATGGCTTGTTGTTATCTGACTGATTAATGGGAATGTTTTCCTATACCTTAAGCCAAATTCCACCGTTACACCTTTGTTAACTGAGCAAGAACCCAAGCTTCTTCCCTTTTGAAGTAACTTGGAGGTGAGCCACAACTTCAAAGGAAGGAAGATCTGTTCCTCTCTCCATTTAGAACCCATAGAAGTACTCTGGACCATGTTTAATTTATCTAAACAGAGATGGCACTTTGAAAATACTGGTGCACAGTCATCTCTATTGGCTATGTGAAGGTGTTGTCAAAGGAGGAGCTTGTCTTCCCTGAAGATGGAAATCCCTTGGTTGGCTATTAGCAAAGGAAATCCCTTGGTTGGCTATTAGCAAAGGTGTCCTCTCTTTTGTAAATGATGGGTCTTGTTCACTGGGGATGCAAAACAAATATTCCTGGCAAAGAATGAAACAAGTGGTTTTTATTTTCTTGGAGAGTCCTTACTACAGTGATTGGAGATGAGAGCCAGACTCTTATCAGTGTCATCCAGTGTTAGCACAGGAGGCAATGGGAGTAAGTTGGAGCACAAGAGGTTTAGGGCAAGCCCAAGGAAAAACTTTTTCACAGTGAGGGTGACAGAGCATGGAACGGGCTGCCCAGGGGAGTTGTGGAGTCTCCTTCTCTGGAGATATTCCAAACCCACATGGATGCATTTCTGGGTGACTTGGTCTAGGTGATCCTGAAGGAGGGTTGGACTCGATGATCTTCATAGGTCCCTTCCAACCCCTAACATTCTATAAATCTATGATATAAATGACTGACACAAATGGGTTTTCTCCTTTGCAGTCCAGTAGAGACCATGGCTGACCCCCCACAGCTGAGCAGACCTGGTGCTCAACATTTGCTGCAGCTTTTAGGTCAGGGTTGAAGCTCATTAGTGGCACAGGGGTGGGAATTTTCTTGTGCTTTCGCAGCATGTTTCTGTCCTACCTGCTCTCTGACTGAGCAGCACTCTCCTTGGGTAATTAAACCTGCTGACGAATGTCATGGCTTTGAAAAAGGGTCATGTGTGGCCAGCTAGAGCCAGGAGCAGGTGAGGAGGAGCTCTGCCCTGTGCTGACCCACTGCACTGCTTTCTTGAGCAGTCTTCTGGCAGTTGTACCAGGCTGGCCAGTGGCTTTCCAATGTGGGTAAATATAGCCTTGAAATGGTAGTTTTAGTAGTCCCAGCCTAAGTGTGGAAGTCGTGCCAGGACCTGTTAGAACTGGGTGAGCACAGTAGTTTTGCAATGGTCTGGCACATGAAACAAGAATAGAATTCTACCACCTGAACCCAAACTCTAGTATCTCCAAAAGGTAACTTCTGGAACACTTCTGGTTTGTCTCCTGAATTATTTGCAGTGTAACAGTTCCTATGAACTTCATGATTTAAATACTTTCCAGAACAAGAAGACAAGAACATTTAAACTAGCTTAGTAGAAAGGCATTTAACATAAAGAGAGTAATAAAAATACATCACCTGTCACATGTGATCTTTATATGACCTTAGCCACGGAACAATAAATATTACATAACCACACTAAAAGCAGTTTTTAACATCATATATTTATATTTAATAAGTTGTGATTTTCTTTCCTTCAAGATGCAATTTTGATGAGACACTTTAAGTGTGATCTAAAGGCAAAGACTCTGTGACTGGTTATGTAATGCTTCTAGTGGGGCATCATTTAAAGACTGAATGAAAACAGATGCACTTTGTTTTACTGTGGTCCTTACCAATCTAATGGAGTAACTACACAGTCATTTTTTAATAAATGTAACCATTTAGTGCATTTTTCTCCCCTATTTCATTATGTTTGTTGGGTAACTCTTCACTTAGATGCATAAAATCATACTTGATGAATCCTACCTAGGACAAGAGTTTGGTTGCTATCCTAAATTATCAGTTTAAGTGCTAGATTTGCACTTGCAGTCCATAAAAGAAAAATTACCACAAGCTAGACTCTTATTGTCCATTTAAAATTAACTGAGATTCAGATTGCAACGTAAAAAGGCAACAAAGGAAATCAAAGTATCCAGCTTTAAATTGGCTTTTAATTACATTAGAAACCAAATATTCCAACTGTAATTATTTCTTATTAGAGGAAGACTCTGATTTTTTTTTCATGTGCTATCCTGTCTTACTATGGTTTTTGGGGGCAGTACCTATTATGAACAGATCTGTATAAAGGAAAAACTGATAATACCTTTTGTATAAATACAGGTAATATGAATATTCAAAGTCTGGAAACAGATTCTTTTTTATTTAGATTGTTTGTTTTGGTTTTTTTAGACTCCTGTATGTTTCCCTGATACTTTGTGGAGTTTTGTATTGGCCAGTTTTTAGATTTACAGTGTCTGTCCTTGGATTATGCCCATAAATGTATAATATATAGAGTTCATTAACCCAACTCAAGAGATGACAAGGTTTGCCCCTTCTTTTCCCAACAAGTTATAACTATTCTGTGCAATCAGCCTTTAGGCACTAGTCAGCCAAAATGGAAAAAATCTTTAATAACAAGAGCTCAATAGCCTGCAGATCTCTGATGTCTGAGATGACTTCAACTCTTGTGATGAGCTACGCTTAACCTAAGAAATATGATTTAATTCCACTTCAAAAGTATGCTGAAATCTTTGATATATGGTCTGTGGTCTATTAAGCCTGATCTGAGCCTGACCTTTTAAAGGAAGAAAAGCTTTGCTTCATTTTAAAAAACACAGCTAAACAAAACACAGATATCTCTATGTGGGATCCAGTAGTTGCAGCTTCAAAAAAAAAAAAAAAGAAAAACATTTAAATAAGTGCTTTACCTAAGTGCTTCAATTGTCTCATTGACTTCACAGTCTGGATATTTCTTCCTTGTCTATTGGAAAATGTTGACCTCAAACATGCTCCTCTCATTAGAGTTCCCTGATTGGCTTTGGAAGATCAGTTGCTTGAACAGTCATCTGAACTCTGCTTGCTAGAGGGGGTCAGATATAATAAACCCGGATGTGGCTGAATTAAACTGGGAACCATTTAGTGCACTCAAGTGCAAAGAAAAGAGCAGTAGCTATGCCAGAGGGTGTAAGCATTCTAGAAAGACTAATGGGGAGAAAATGTACTTGATATTAGGCTAGATGATCAATAAGATGTTGGGTGTGCATTCAGTAAGGGACATTTTGTAGCATCCTGAAGATCTTTTCATTTGTCTTTAAGATAAGGTGTCCCTGAAGGACTGGAAGAGATATTTATTGCTTCTCTGACTTCAGCTTCCTATTTTAGAGGTAACCATATCCCTATTTATCACACTGAAAAAGAAAAAATAATTAAAAATCAGTCCTTATACACAGTACTGCTTGACTATCACACCTGGTGGCTAGAGACCTTAATTCAACTCCCAGCTTACATTAATTCATGACAAGCTCACACCCAGTTGTCATGTGCCAGCTTTTTCATTTGACAAAATAACACTTCTTTGTGATGCTTATCCCTGTGATCCATCTATAAAGAGCAATTGTAACCTTTTCAGCCACTCTTTTGGTAACCTTGCCACACTCTATTCTTTCAGTGTCCTATATGGCCATACTTGCTGTTATTTAAAGCTTTTCCAGTCATCTGAGACTATGAGATCCAGTCAAGGCAACATAGTTATGTAGACCCACTTTGATGCTATCTCTTTGATCCCAAGTGGCTCTCGGGTGAAGAGACTTGTCTGGTTAGAAGAACAATGGTGTAGTATGAAGGTCATCACAGACTGTAATTACATAGGAATGGGAGATCTGATCATCAGCTCTACAGTTGGCTATGGGATGACCTCAGAACTGCTTGGTTGAGTAAAAAGTAATTGATAAGGGTTGAGAAGAAACTTTTGGTCATGGTGTATGTTGGCACTGGTGTAGGAAAGAGTTTTGGGGAGTTCACTTGTGAATGCTTCAACAGAAGGCCTCTCATAGTTTTCCTTGGAGGCTCTCCAGTGTGATGTGGTGCAGGGAGGTCAAGGTCATCTCAGGTTCTCCAAGGTGTGTTGGAGCAGAAAGGGTTAAGCTTGGTTAGGCATCTGTAGACATCTTGAGGAAGGTCAGATAGTGCAGGAAAGATGGATGATGGATCAGTCCAAATGGAACTATACTTCAGCATGCAGAAAAAAAGTATTTTAGAGTCATAATCTAGAGAAATCAATGGGAAAGGAGGAACACAAATTGGAGACATCTGCTAAAGATGCTGGTAAAGCAAAGAGTGGGATACAAATGGTAATTGGATTAATGTGGAAAAGGGATGTGGCAATACATTATGTGAAGTCAGTGGCATATGAGTTAACTGAAAACCAAGCATGGCCACAGAGTTTGGGAAGCAAAGCTGTGCTCGATGATCTTCTACAAAGTTGAATAAGATGGAAAGTTTTGAAAGGGAAAGCACCTCTGTAGACTGCATGTGGACAGAATTGTAACCTGGACTTTTGCATATAAATGTGGTTTTTTTTATTTACAGAGCACTAGATAAATGAAGGTTACAAAATCCATCCCAGATAAATGATAGATTATTTTATCTTCTGCTATGCTACAAAAGGATCTGTTTATGGAAGAAGTTTATTGACATTATATGTGGTGTTTTGTTTTGTTTTTAACAGCATATTTTAATGAGCCTAAGTGGTTGTTCACTCAGATTTATGGGAAATGCAGAAGTTTAGTGATGCAGTGACAATAGCTAAACAAGAACTCTTCTGAATTACCTTCAGCATTACAAGTAACTCTATTCCATATAAAACCAGCATAAATATATAAAGGAAAAATATGTAGAGTGACTTAGGGATGAAAAAATTGAGAAAAAAGTTATCAGTTAAATGGATTAGTTAAAAGGATCAGTTAGAGTAGTTATGTTTCAAAAGTTATATATTATTTTCTTGGCTCCAATTTCAGTTATGAGAAAGCAAAGAACTGGTTTTGAGGTCTCATTTCATCACGACTAAGCTGTAGAAGAAAAGAGGTACCTCAAGTTTGATTTGGCTCCAGTGTTTCTTAACATGTTAATGGTCCCCAACATCTGTTGGGGATGGAGGTAGATGACTGACTTTGTCATGGTGAGGTGGGGAAGGTGGCAGCAATATTTACACATGGATTTCTCTGCTCTTTTTCTGCATTGCACCTGTATCTTACTCAGGAGTTTCTGCAGAACAAGATGGAGTTGTCTCCTACCATGGTGAAGCACTATACTTGGGGTAGGCTTATATTGATTTGTTTTCTTGCTGGATCAGTTATATTTGTTTCTTAGAATCCTGATATATTTCTTGAGCTAGAAAATATTGCTTGGAATATTTCTGTATTCTACAAAATAGACTATTGTGGGAGGTCCCAAGCAATTAAAAAAATTAAATGAAAATTAAATCATAAGGGGACTTATTCTTCCACCAGTAAAGTTGAGGCAAAATTTCCTTCAATTATAAACAGCAATAAGTTCAAGACCTTTTATTAGTCACCTTTTAACTCAATTGATGTGGTTAGAAATTGCATGAATGCTTTTTCTTCTTCTTTGAAACAACTAACAAAAGCTGAATTAGGCTGCAGTGATGAAATCTGAATCATTTCCTCCTCAGACTAAACTTGCTAAACTGGTACAATCTGGAGAATGATGTAATAAGGAAAAAACCTGTTGTTTGTCTCTTGATACCACTCTTGAAAAAAAAAAAAAAAATCATTGCTACGTAATACAAATATAGTCATCACCTTTTATATCCTTTCACCATTGCTGATATTGGAGGCCTTCCAAATAAGTAGCATTCCAAAATTGGCTATAGCCTTCTTCTAGTTTTACCTACTTAATTATAGCTTAACACTAGCTCCTTTTTCTTTTTTTTTTCCTCTCTCCTTGTTTTAGCTAAAGCCGTAGAGTTAAGACTGTTTCAGCAAGCTAGATGACAATGCTTTTGTTAATTGTTGTCATAGAAATGTGTATTTTTAATCTCTTTTTTTTTCCAGTTTGACTTAGAGCTCCATAGGATCTTGGCTAGACTTCCTTTAGTCACGTATCACTACACTTTTGTTGCTAAAATAAGAAACTGAGGAACTTGAATAATTCATGGGAGACTCCATTTAGGACTTGCAGCTAAAACACACAGGAGTGTAAAAGTTCAGAGGTGGCATGTTTTTTGTTGGGTTT
>JAOEGS010023656.1:31813-49632 GCA_025447755.1 Corythornis vintsioides | reverse complement strand
AGGCAAGCGGGATGGGGGGAAACTCATCCTTTCTTATCTGGGGTGTAGACCTCAGACAAGAGGGTTTTGTGGTATTTTTTTTTTTTTATTCTGGGAGGGGTCTTACCCAAAGGGGTGAGATCCAAGGAGCTGCCGGCGTGTGGCTTTCCGTGCAGAGTTGGTGACCAAGTAAGTGACAGTTGGATTGGTGGCGACTTGGGGACCAGACTTGGAGGAGGGACCCGAGAGCTGGGGATGAGCACAGGGTGATGCTGCAAAGCTGGGGTGACAAGGGGGTAGGGCTTCACATGGGACCACACCAGACCAGCCTGGAGGAGGTGATGGTCCCACTGGCTTTGGGTTTTCCACCCCATGGAGGGAATTGAAGGATGAGAAACAGGATTTTTCCATGTGCCCATCACCTTAGCACCAGGCTGGCTTCCTGTATTAAAGCAGCTCTGAGCTCCTTGGGGAGGCAGAGGAGGGGGCTTTGTGTAGCCAGAGTGAGCAGAAGGGGCTGCAGGGGGGCCAGGAAGGGTCCATGACGAGTTTCCCAGGGGTTGTGTGTTGTTTTTTTCCCCTTTTTAATCACTAACACGTAACTCACCCGAGCAGATCCAGCCTCCTATCCAGACTCTGCCATGGCAGAGGTCACCCCCCCACCACCCTCACCACCCCTTCCAAACCCAGGGTAGCAGCCAACACGTTTCATCTGGGTCCAGCCATCTTCCGCCTCTGGCTGTGCTGGGAGCTGTTCCCACCCTGTCCCCTGCAGCTGCCACCTGCCCCCTCCCCTCCCCCCTCCCCAGAAATGCTGTAGCTGAATCGTAGTCTTTATATTTCTTTTTAACCTGCAATCTGAGCGTAGCGTAGCGAGTGTCGTGTATTTAGTGGCGTGTTCATTTTTAATCTCGGTAACTAACTTGTGGATACCAGTATTCCCAATTTTTCTCTGTATCTTCTTTCCATGTGGTCTGTGCTCCCGAGTGTACGTGAAATGAAACATGGTTTTGTTTTGTTTTTTGTTGGGTTTTTTTTGTTTTTGTTTTTTTTTTTATTATATATATTATTTTTTTTTAATAAAAGGCAAAACAAATGGAACCAGCCAGGTAACCCGTGGCAAGCTATAAATTGTAGATGTCTTTGCTGAAGATGATAGAGATGAGCCAATGTTGTATAAACTGAACACTCAAGTTCTCTAATTGCCTGGCACACATTCTTTCCCAGAAATGTAATCAGCTGAAGGAATGCATTCTTCATTTCTCTTTGGTAATTCTACCATGGTTGCCAAATGTATTTATTAGAAAAAAAAGTAAATGGAGAGAGCTTGGGGCAATATAATTTATATTCTTCTTAAATGACCCCAAAATGCAAGCCTTACACAATGACAATTTGCCTTTCCTACTGGAGCGTGTTATGTAACACCAGCCTCACGTGGGCATCGTGTTGCAGGAGTGATGAAGAGGGAAGGTGGCATCCTGCACTTGGAGCCCAGCAGCAGGGGTCAGGAGATGCTAGTTCTGTTTCTTCTCCTGCCTCAGGTTCGATAGATCACCATGGGAAAGGTCTTGAAAAAGACACTGGCCTTGATCCTGGAATAGGTGCTTTGTGGGTAATCCTCTGAACAAACACCTCCTCTGGGCCTTGCTGACTCTAACACAGGCTCCTATTCAAATGGAGCTCCTTGGATGAGCAGGGGGGTGGTGAAGATACCCTCTTTGGAGTAAAAAAAAGCAGAATACTTCCTTATGTATCAGGGGAATTAATTTTAGAGTGTTCCGAGCTCTCGAATGGGAGAGGCTTGTGAAGTGGCAGTAATAGATCTTAACTGAAGAGCAATCTCTGGTGTCAGAAATGTGAATAGACCTTATCAAGGTGCCTCAAACACTGTGTGAGGGAATCTAATGCAAAATCTTCATAGGGAAACATTTCTTGAGGGTAACAAGTAGTAGGTAAGTGGAATATTGTCTAGTGCCAGAATGGTACCAAATAGAAATGGGTGAGCAATTGCCCAAATATATTGAGCAATTGAGTTAAAATAATGGTAATAGACTTGTGAGAAATTGTAAAATGTCAAGCTGCTGTTTCTCCATTTTAGTCAAGCTTGTTAATGAAAAAACAGACTGGAATTATTAGGGTTGTTGTGGGTTTTTTTCTTGTGAATTTCGGGCATAATTTGGCATCACTTTTTCTTTCTTACTGACACTGTTTTACAAAGATCAAGGTTGTTTTAACTGAAGAATAATTAAGTTTTGGCCACACAGAATAGTTAGGCCTTATGGTCAAGTCATTTGAATACATGCAAAACTGAAGCATAGAAGTTTATTGTAAGATATATTCTGTGTGCTGTGCTATGAGAGTATGACCTGAAGGTACTTTAATTCCCAAAACCTTGATTTATTCCAGCAATGGGTTCTGGCAGTAGATGTTTTGCATATACCAGTATCCTATGATTGAAGCTTCAGCTAAATCCATGTCATTCCTTCATACAACAGGAAAGAATTCTGTTCATTTGTTTATGAATATCAGATCTGCAAAGTCCTTCTTGGGAAAGGGTGGGTGATCAGCTCATCTGAATTTCTGCATGACTCAAGCCTTTGGTTGTCACTGTAATAATTGCACTCATCATTAGTCTGTTTGGTGTGTGCTACTGGTAACAGTTGAAGAGTTGTGGTTATGTTGGAGCACATCTTTCAGAGCAATATCAACCAGTGCAGTTTTGAGTTGTTCTGGTGGTTTAGAACTGTCACTGCCTTCCTAGACTGAAGTTGCATGGGCTGAGTGGCAAGAATTTGTGAAGTGGGAAAGCTTTTGAAATGACTTTTCATGCCAATTAGAAGTTGAAAACGTTAATTTTCTTAAATTTATGGAGAAAGACATCAGAGAAGAAACGAAACAAGGGTAGAGATCACATCTTTCCTTCTTGTCCCCTGTGTCTGTGAAGGCTAAACAGCCTGGTGACCAGTTCACAGACCCAGGATTTGAGACACTTTGGTGCAGTTCCCTGCTGAGTGGAGTTGGAACAGGAATTTGAAGCATGATCTTTCCATTGACACCCTCACCTACAGGCTGCTTGGCTACTCAGGGCACTCTGGTACAGAATGAAGCTGTTCACTGTGTATTTCAGAAAAACATAAAATTGCTCAGTGACTTGATGGGATATTAGTAACTACATTTTTTTTTTCTATATATACTGTGTTCCAGAATGTCTTAATAATGTGTTCAGGGGGATTTACATAATCTCTGCTTCATTTTCTTGGTGGGGGGGAGGGGGGTGTGCAAAAAAAAAAAAAAAAAAAAAAGAGTAAAAAGTATTGTTATCATTACTACTGCATTTCCCATGGCCCCAAAACCCAGCTAATGACCAGCCTTGACAAGTTCATTTCTGTGGAAGACATTCTCTTACTTCCAATTCACTACCACCCACAGATGACACTTTACAAAATGTCACTGTTACATAATTGATAATCACTCAACAACTGAGAAAATGGAACTTGGAAAGAGGCAACATTTCTGTGTCCAGAGAGGAAATTCTCTTTCAGCTCCTCCATCCCAGTGCGGATAAGGTGAGTGTTCTTCTACAAGTTAGGGAAAAGATCACTTTTGGATGGAGATGTCTTTCCAAACTGATGATCATAAAAAAAAAAAAAGGAAATAAGTATTATATTAGCATTTTGTAAAATTATGATCATCTGAAGTGTTCTGGAGAACAAAGGCAGTAAGAAAATCCAAAGCAAGCATTCCCTCACGGGGGATGCAATATGCTGAAGGGGAAACTTGACAAATTTTAATGGTATATTAGAGTTGGGACACTGGAGACAGGAAGTGTGAAAGATATGTTTTCCCCTCAGATATTATGTATGGAGAATCCCACGGTAACTGGCCAGTGGTTGTGATTGTACAATCAATCCTATTGGATTCCTAGGTGAAGGGTGCAGTTTTTAATAACCCTGTCTCTTAAGGCTCAATCTTTTATCTGTAGCACAGAATAACACATCTGGCTTCTTTATTTTTTTCTTTTTCCTTTCCTATCTCTGCATAAGTCTGTTAAAAGCACATTGGAATGGAAGATGTTATTTATTTAGTCTGTGATATATATACTCGATACCAATTAAATTAGTGGCTCAACTGCTGCCATTCACAGAATGCCTGATGGTAGCCTGAGAAGACACCAATAATTAGATGAAAAAGCAGGTGTATATAAAATATTTCTAGTTTCCCTAAGAGTAAAACATTTACTAGTGTCCAACTGCAGCATAAGTGGAAGAGAATGGTCCAGGTTAGCACCAAATGACAAGTTCTGTTGTAATTAAGCAGGGCAGTTCCATAGTGGTTTTACACTGGTCTTTCAAAACTGGCATTCGTGGGCATTTCCAATTCCTCTCATTTATTATTGAGGCTCCTCACAGCAGTGTACAGATTCCTTCCACTTCCCCCTGTGCTTGCATTCGTCATATACGTGACACCTTGGAACTGGTGTGTGCATCCCTGATTTGTGCTGTGATTAACACATTATCAGCTTCCCCCTTTCTCGTTAGCTAAAAATAGTCCTGGCTATTCCTGCTAGTCTGGCTCTCAGGTGATGGAGATGGAGGCTGTAGGAACCTTCTGTAGCATTTGGCAGCCAGACCCATCCCTCTCACATGTTTCCCAAACCTTTCCTTGATCTCCTGGCATGGATAATGATTGGGTATTATTTTTGTGTGGTGTGTCTCTTGCTCAAAGAACTGGAAGAATTTCCAAGCTACAGCCTGTATTTTCTTCCATTTTCTTCTTTCATGGACACCAGCAGTCTCTCTGTGTCCCTTTTGTTGCTAATCATGATGCCCATGCAAGACATGAGAGCTTCAGTCCCTTCTTGCTGTGATGATGGCTGTTGTGGTTGCACCACACACGTTTTACAAAGAAAGCAGAGTGGAAAAATACCTAGAAGAGTAAAAGCAGTAAAAAAATGTGTTTTGTCATCTTGCACGACTCAAAAATGCCCAACAATAATTTCCTGAAAGTTTTCTGGAATATTCAGCTGCAGGATGTAAGCAAGCAGAGGAGAACTTCAGGGAAGCGATGCATTTTGTTTTGAGGTTAAACTTGTATTTTAGTAGGCTGTTCTGCAAAGAGAATTTTGGGTTAGTGCAAATATGAGGAGATTAAACCATTAGAGATCAAATTAGCCTCAGAATTACAATCTGCATATGTGCATTTCCTTCCTTACCCCCCGGGCACTTGGCTCTGGAAGCTCCAAAATCTCACAAACCAGAGCACTATAGAGAAATTAATGCCTTTGGTGGAGAAATACAAACTCCTGCCACTTCTCTCTTCCATGCTGTTTGCTGTCTCCAGAGGAAAAGCTTCTATTTCAGAGCTGTGTCAAGAACCATGAAGCGTTATAGCCTGACCAAGCATCGACCTAGCACTAAGCAAACTCCTAAACCCTGGAGACAAGGTAGTGGAGAGATTAAATAAACTTCTTTCTAAAATGCTGCATCTAAACAGCTGCAAATGTGGCACAACTATATTGTTCCTTAGGTTTTCTTCTGTTTCTGGTATATTTTCGCCTTGTGGGATCTTTTTAGCAATTTATGCGGTCTATTTTTATCATTTTGTGCCTTCGTAAAGAATTATGTGCTGTCCTCAACTTGTTGGTGCTTCTAAATCTGCCAGAAATTTAGATCTTTGTATCCTTTGACTTTGTATCCCATTGTGTTATCTACTCCAGCTCAGAATCTCCTGCCCCTCTTTTTAGCAAGAAAAGCAATAATCCACTCAGACCTATTTCTGAAGCTTGTAGGAATAGCAACTGAGCAAGAACAAATCAATCAACTCACCAATCATTTGATCACATGCACAAATATGATGCTAGGTGTCTATTTTTAAATGTGTGTGTAAAACCTTAATGGGTGTAAGCACAGTAACTGGTTATTCTCCTTACTCTAGAAGTTGCTCCATTTGAAATGTGCAGTTTGGTATCCTTCAAAGGGAGCCAATTACTCTAAGTGTCCCAGCTGAGGTATCTGAACCACTTAAAATGATATGTTCCAAGAGAGACAAAGACTAAGTGAATTTGGAATATTTTTTTTGGAAGAGCAGCACTATTTCTTTCCCTGTGCTCCTACTATCCCCTTTCTCAAATTATTTTCCCACTATTTGTGGCTCAGAATCTGTAGCAAGTCATGGTTTTTCAAATCCAGACATTTTAAGACTATAAAAGGTCGCTGTTCTAGTGTGCTCTGGCTCCTTGCACGTGAAGACTGGGATTGCATCTAGTTCAAGAACTAGATGAACATCTATTTTGGAAAAGGCTTGCACTTGGTCTTGAGACAAGAAGCTGCCCTGTCAGCTGGTGGTCTGCATTGATGTTTTGAGATGATTTCTGTGCTGGTTGAAGTCTTGCACAAGAAGTGGCAAGTTTGGCATTGTTGTAACTGACCCAGGGAGGGTCCTTTGCCTCTGGCAGAGCCCGTGTGGGGAGACGAACTGATGAGAGAATGTGAATTTTCCTGTACGTGCAAACTCTTCCCAACCTCTTGGCATTTATAACAAATGTAGGTTTGAAAGTTGTTTCAGATGTTTCTCTTTGTCTTTAGGTTCAATCCTCATTTCCCTTTGTCAAAGCAGCATCCAGAATCCTTCCAGACAGCTGCTGGGAAACGTGGCTGTTCTGCTTTGGGCAGTTTTTCTTCCTCTTTCTCTACATTTAAACTGTTTATGGGCACCCTGCTTTATTTGTTATATTAAGGAAGGAGAAATGAGAATGACTTGTGCTTGGCAAAAAAAAAGTGTTGCAATTTGAAGCAGTTTTCCTGATTTGGGAAGCACCAGGTGCAGGGGTGTGTGGCAGGGAAGGTAAATTTCAAGTGTTGTGATGGGTTTGAAAGAAATACTCCATACAGACAGAGCCTTGGAATGGTGCTTTTCTCCTGTTTGCACTTTCTTTGGGTTCTGGCTTGAGCAAATACTTAAGGCCCTGAAAACTTTAAAACTAAATGTGTCATCTTACTCCCCAGGGATGAGTAGAATTAGTTGTACAAATAGTTTTTTCCTCTTCTTCCTTTATATTAGATATTTTCCACGACATACATGTCCTCACCAGCCAGGCAGGTTTATCATGTAGCAGTTCACCAATGTCCCCAGAAAATCACTTCTTACTACTAAAACATATTTTGCATCCATTTTTAGTCTGCTGGGTGCTCAGTTTTGTTATGGAAATTAAAGCTTTATTAGTTAAAGAATACATCCCTACACTCCCTGCCATGGAAAGCAACCTCGATAACTTCAGGTGGCAATGTTTGGGATGGGGAAGCACCATTCTTGGAATCCCTGAACAACAAAAGACACCAAGGACCACAGGGCAGCACTGGTGGGGGGGGGAACAGAAAACAGCTAATCCCAGCCAGATCCCATTGCAGAACATCTTCCTATCTGGCTAATCAGGATAAGTGCTGAAAAGCTTTGAGTGTGATGTCAGATTTATTTCACGACGAACAGGGAAGATCTCTTGATCCTCAAACACTTCAAGTAAAAGTTAAAAGGGGGGGTGTGAGGTGCGGGGGAGGAGGCGGAAAAAAGATACTGCGCTTTTTTTCCTTCTTTTTTTTTTTTCTTCTCTTTCCAAGTGTGATGAACTGTTTTCTCCTCTAAGTGTTTTAAATAGCGGCAGTGTGAAAATTCCATTTGCTTTGAATAATTGCTAGCGTTTTTCCCATTGCAGTCCTCCTAGCTGGAAAGCTTTCTGTCTAATATTGCTCCTGCACAAAACTCGGAGGAGCAGTGTGAATGGAGAGGCAGGTCCATTTTTAAAACAAACAAAAAAAAAAAGATAATTTTATAATATTTTATTTGCTCAACAGTTGTACGCTGTGGCAACACAGGCTTACGCAGCACTTTCGAAGCGTAGGCCCTGATCCAACAAAGGCTTAGGGAGTGTGTGTTTAACTTTTCCCTGACTCCAAAGGGAATATCGTGTGTGATGCAGACTGTAGGTAAGGCCCCTTTCCTGCCCTGAGAGCCTGCAAGTGAAAGAAGACAAGACCCAGGACAACCGTGCACGAGTAGGAGTCTTGAACAGGGAAAAGATCCGGGGGGAGAAACAAAAAACCAACCTTCTTCAGGGGAACTTTGAAGAGGGATGGGCAGGTGGAGGGAAAATACGTGGATTTTGAATGCTGCAGGTTGGGGCAGCAAGAGGGAGCACCCAAGGGTGGCAGGGGGATCTTGAGATAGGAGGCCAGGGCGATGGGTGGAGGGTCTCTTAAGAGCTGGGATGCGGCAGTGAAGGCCCCAGTGCAGTCTCTTGATTTTTATCTGTTGACTAAATAAAACGGGTTGACACTTGAGGGCATTCATTTTTATTCAGTCTAATGAATACTGTCAAATCCTGAGAACAGCTTGTGGAATTCATACATAATTGTTTCACTGATGAAGAAACCAAGGCAGGGAGACTAATGATTTTCCCAAGGCCACAGAAGGAACATCATAATTAAAAAAAAAAAAAAGAAAAAAAAAAGAAAAAAAAAAGTCTCTTTCCCAGGCCTGGGCTGAACAACTAATTCATCTCTAAACAGAGGGTAGTATTTTCAGAGGTGTTATAATCTCATTTTTGAGTCATTTAGTCACCCCTAGGAGTTTAAGTGTCATTGGAAGTCAATGCTATGCAGGCTCCTAAAAGTTTAGATCAAGATTAATAAGAGCTTTAGACTCAAGACACTTGAAAAGATTATTTGATATCTGAAAAGGGTATCTGATAGAAAAATATCTGTCTTATAGTTGGGCTGGATTGGACTGTGCTCTGATAAATTCAAGCTGATCTGGTCTGGTACAAATAGCTGCAAAAAAATCCTAATCACTTCCCATATTGGCAATTGGTTTTAGCAAATGTCCTGTTTTTTACTACTTTTTTTTTTTCAGGAGCTGTGTTACTCAGGATTAGCAGACAGTACCACTCCAATTTTTTTCTCCCCTACCCATCAGTTTGGAAACCAGGTTCTAGTTGGCAGCAACTTCCTCTTGTGTGGGTAACACTAGGAAAAAATGATTGTTAACTGTAGATGCTCTGTTTAGGGAAACAGAATCCTTTCCCAAGGATATATATCACTTTCCAACTCAGTCATGTGCACGCCCAAGCCTGTGCATGAACTGCATTTCTGGGGCATGATGCATGCTCCTATCTCATTTGAGTGGAGTCCTGCTAATAGGAAATAAACATCTGCTTCTAGCTGTTTTAGGAATAATGCTCTGAATCACCTGCTGTTCAACAATGCAAACAAATTCCCTTAAACTCACCGTATGGATGAATAGAGGAGTTGCAACCAGTATGCAGGATGTGTTGTTTGGAGACAACTTCTACCTGTAGAAAGTGTCTACATGATTCACACTCCTCCAAGCTACCACAGGCAGCTGCAGGGTTTACTCTTCACCAGGGCACAGTGCAGTGTTCCAGGAGGTGAAGGAGCTGCAGCAGAAGGGGGCGAGCAGAGAAATCTCTCAGCACATCTGCACGAGCACCACTGTCAGCTTTGGCCAAAGGTTGGGGAAAGCAGAGTCTTGTCCCTGGCTCTGAGCTCACACCTGCCTTTGCTTTGTTGAATCAGAAGTATTGCCTGGTTGCCAATCCACTTGTAAATCTGCTGATTTGAAGCCTGGCTCAGGTATATTCAAGCTGTAGAAGGTGTGATGTGCCTTGCTGCCTGTGTCCAGAGCAAGAGCCACGTGCTCTGCAGGTGCAATTTGGGATGCCCCTGCATCTCTTGGTAGCCATAGGAGAGCTCTTACCTGAGCAAGCCCTTGGAAACTGGGCCTGAAGTGTTTGAGTGAAACCTTATGTTATGAAAGGTCCCTGTGTAGTGTCCTTTGGAAAAGGGCTTAGTGTGCTCATTTGCATCTCTATACCCAGAATGCTTTTCCAGCTCATTGCTGTTTCATAGCCGTGCTGGTGTCAGTGCTATAGAGCATCTGAAAATGGCTTGATGTGCTTCTGCATGCTGCTACTTTTCCTCTGGAGCAAAAGAAAGGATGTTTGTCTGGAAAGGGAGGACGAAACAAAATGTCCCTGTATTTCCCTGTGGTATGTGTAGTCTCCTGGCCACCCAAACAAGCAGCAAGAGCTGCTAAGAGGACAGATGCTGGTACTTAAAAGCTTAAGCTGCCTGCAAAATATCACTGTGCTCCCAGGCAAAGAGGCAGCTGTGTGAAATTGTGAACCTTTAACGTGATCCCACCTCCCTGCCACAGGCAGCTCACGGCAGCTTGGAGAAGCACTGAGGGCCTGGAGATGGAAAATACAGATTATGATGTGTATTATAGGAAAGACTAGCTAGTGGATTCTGTCCTGAAACATCAAACCTGGCAAACGGGAGCAAATCTGTTAATGTTAAAAGCACCAGGGTCAGGTGTGAGTGCTCCAAAACATCCTACAGCACTGCAGAATCGGAGCCCAAATGGAAAAGAGCCCGAGCCAGTGGTCATCAATTCCCTTCCCTGACAGGCAAAGGCTGTGCCCTGTAATGAATATACTGGTTAATGGCCTATCCTCGAAGATTCTGCATGTAATGATTTGCAAGTTACAGCCTGAGAGAACCCAGAAGTACTCTCTAAATGTCAAAGTTACTCTTAATACACTGGTGGTGGTACTTTTTTCAAGGAATTGTCACCGAAGGAAAATTAACATGCAAAAGATATGGCAAATCTACTAGCAAATTATGTAAATATTTTGCAAGGGGCAAACTTTCAGTGCCAGGCGTGAAAATTGGGTCACAATTCCTATTAACAATTACACAGCCTGCGTGCCTAATTTTCCAGGCACCATGCTGAAAATTCACCCCACGTTATGGAAGCAATTAATGGCTTAAAATTCTTTTTAGGGCCAGTAAACGTGGGGAAGTGTTGATAGCCTTTTCTGCGTGGCATTTAATGAGCTATAATCTGATAACTAGATTAGATTGTTCTCTCATGATAACGACAAAGATTTGCTTTATATTGGCATTATTATTGCTCTTTAAATACTCCAGCAATGCCAGATGCACGGCTCAGAGCCCTGTTGCGCTAGGTGCTGTACAAATATCTGTGAACATGTGGCCTCCTCACTGAAGACGGATATAATAACTACTTTGCTATTCTGGTCTGCTTAGGCACCAGGGAAATGCTGAAGGTTCCCACACAGTATGAATCTATTAAAAAGATAATCTGAAGCTATTTTGGTTTCTCATATAGAGGATTTTTTTTTTTTTTCCTTTTCCCCCCTTTTCAATGCTTACACATGACTTTCATTAGCATTAAATGTGCGTGGAGGGAGAGTCGCTCTTAACATTTGTAGCTCTGTATCTATCCCTTTCATATCAGTGAAATCCCAGCGAATATAACTGTTTAGTAATTGTCTGGTATTTAATTAAAATACAATAACCCCTTTCCAGAGATGCCAGTTGTGAATCTGGTGGCCCAGTCATAAAGATGCTAATTTAATGAATATTCATAAATCATGAATATTCATAGAGTGTCAGGGATGTTCTTTTGTACCCTGCTGCTATGCCAGGTCTCGCTGGCACAGCAGACGGCACATGTTGAAGGAGCTTTGCTCCTAGGGGAGAAGAGAAATATTCGCGCTGGAGCGGGATGCGCGTCTGGGTGTAACTCCGAGCGGAGGTGCTGGGAGGAGAGGCGGCGGCTGGCGAGGAGTGTGCGGGCATCCAAGGGGGCTGTGCAGGCTCATTCTAGCTATCAGGTGGCAGGATGAGTTCCTGCTCTGGGCTATTAATGCTTTTATAGCTGAGGTGCAGCTCTGGCAAGGAGCTGGCGGTCAGGGGGGCCACAGTTATTGCTGCCTGAGCAGAGCCAGTCTGCTGGGATTCCCGGTTACCCTTGCCCTGGCCAGGCTGCACAGGGGGTAAGGAGCTGTAGGAAGCTGCCTTAAAGCGCTGCAACCTGCCGTGGGTGGTAGGTCTGAGCTGCCTGAGGCTGCAGGGTTCAGCAGGGTTTGTGTAGGAAATTCTCCCTTATCTAGGGAGCTCCTTGTAGAGGGATCTGCTCGTCATGAAATGTGACCCTGCTGTAATACTCAATATTTCTGGTTTGCCCAATATATCTTGGATTAATTTTGGGGGGGTGTAGCAGAATTTAGTGATGTGTCTCTTCGTTACTGAAAAGAAAACAGTCACGGAAAACCATGTTTTCTCCTGTCACTTGAGATGCAGCTGAACAAAGTCGTTCCACAAAGTTCACAAACTCTGTGATTCCCTTGTTGACAGGGTTTTAGAGAAACTGGGTGCTTAACTTTTGCTTCGGAATCCCTCCTATGCCTTCAGAGGAGCGGGCAAGGGAGTTAGGATCCGTTTCTCCTACACATTTCATCTGCCCCGTCCTTGCAGGCTGATGCCCGAATGCAAACGCTGGGCAGGCACCGTGCGATGCCAGGGAGGCGCTTTGCTGCGACTTCACTGTTGAGAGGCACATACCTACGGGTGCAGAACGAGCCTGCTTCTCACCCCGCTGCACGCTGCTGCTGCTGCGTGAATCTGTTCTCGTGAAAAAGTGTCAGCACGCAGAGTTTGAGCTGTTTGCGTTGGCAAAGCGCGGGGCAGGAGCGAGCGCCCATCGCTGAGTCCGGACAGAGGCGTCGGGAAGTTTGCGATGCCCAAACGATGCTGGTGCTCCCAGACACTGCTCTCCTTTCCCCTCCCTCTCCTTTCCCCAGGAGCACTGCAGTGCTCCGGCTTTGTGCGAGAGATCCCTGCAACACCACCCCCCCCCCCCACCCCCCTCCCCATCAACACTTGAAACGTGTTTGCAGAAGCTGGTAAGGAGAGGAGAAGGGGAGAAGGGGCTGCCGGCGCTATCCAAGAGAGCTCTGTTTTCTCTGGTAATTTATTTCAGCTAATACACTTCTCTAATAGTTGCCGGCTCCAATCTTTGCTTACATAAACGCTTATTTAAAGCTCTTACGATCAAATCATTCATCTGGACTCAAACTCGCTTCTAAATTTGTGCATGCAAATTTTATTCATGGGCCCAGCTGTGTTCGTGCCGAATTTGCATTTGTGCATATGTATGTGTTGTTTTTTCCCCTCTGTCAGCATACAACCACAGGCTGCAGCTGAAAATCTGGACCTAGATTTCAAAAATTTTAATGACCATACACTGAAAGTTTTAGTTCCTTTCCTCCGAGCTGGCAAACTTGGCTGCATAAGCCTCATCTTTCTCCTTTGCTTTAGGAGGCTCACTAGTGGATGTTTCTTGCTTGCACGTGGCATTCAAATAAAAAAAGAAAACCCAACCAAACAAAAATGAGACTTTGTTTTGCCAATATGGGTATTGACATGAAAGGGCAATTAACTTTTTGTCTTGCTTTTTATGCAACTAATCCTTCCTTCCTATGTTTGTGCCACCTCAGTTTACTTTGTCTAAAGTAAAAGCTTGTTTTGAGAAGAGCTGAAATGTATTTTGTTCTGGGGGGGTGGCATGGCAAGAAATCAGTCCAGTGGCAGCTGGGAAGAAAAATACCTTTCTGCCTCTGTAAGCAGGGCCAAATTTGAGTGTAAATAAATAACATTCAGAGAAGGAAACTGTAAATCAGTCTTGCAGAACAACTCTGGTACCTGGTGTATGCAGCACGAGTTACTTAGTGAACTACCAAGAGCGTGAAGTAGCAGCAGGGCTGTGGGTTCCCCACTACTCTTCATCAGAAGGGTCTTTTAGGAACCTCATCCTGATGCTAGATGTAGAGGATTGTGGTGAGTACTTGCCTTCTGCATCCTCTATTCACTATATGATACCTCTTAATATCTGAGAGGGGGTTACATGAGAACCCAGTGAAGTCAGGCTCTGCTAAAAAGTTTGTTGAATAAACCTGCAGTCGTTTGTAAACTTTAGTTAGCAACTTGGTCAAAATGAAGGACCACTGTAATCTGTTGGACACAACTGAGTTGTACAGCATGTTAAACTGCAGATAGTAAAACTCAAAGGCTTCTGAAATGTGCTTTTTAAATGGGTAATCTGAAAGGAAGCATTATCCCGGGAGGAACATAGCATGAGTCAAGAGGATCACAAGCACTTTGCATATAAGGGATCTTCTGAGAGATATTATTTTATTGAAATTTCTTCTCTAACTCTTTCTGTGGCATAGACTATTTGTTTGGAGGTGGGGTTTGGGTTACAGTGTAGATTTTTCCCTGGGAAATGCAGTCCTGAATCACAAACTGCTGTAGATAAGATGTTTGTGCTGCTTTTCATCTGCAGTGCTAAAGTGAAACTCAGCAGGGTGAAGACCACAGCATCATCTTTTCTCCTGGTTATATTTCCTCTGGTGAGAAAGGCACTCATCATTTTGCTAGAAACTGGTGAATTTGAAAGGAAGCAAAAAGAGGAGCTTGCTGATACCGTGAGAGTCTGAGGGTATTTAACTTCCTTTGGCATCTGACAGGGCTGTGGGAGTCGTGGGTGACGACGACCAGTAATGTCACAGGCTGGTGTTGGAAACACGCCCTGCTCCCCAGTAGCAGTGCTGCTTGGAAAGCTGTAGCTGCAGTGGTTAGACTTTGGTTGAGCAGTGACTAAATGACAACTCTGGAAACAATCCTAACTCCACTCATTGAGCTGCTTAGAGAGTTTAACACACATCATTTCATCAGAAGCGTGGTGTAGGAAACCAGACCATACCAAATCTGAAGAAAAGCTCTGCATTTGGGAGACACCCCTGGTTTAATTGAATATTTATTTTTTTTCTTGATGGTTTTGGGGTGGGTTTTTTGATGCCCTGCTTCTGTAGCCCATTTGTGTGCTACTTCTTGCTGGCAGGATGGAGTTGTGGTGTCCGTGCTCTAGGATTGCACACAGGGAAGTGTGGAGAGTGGAGTGGGAATTCCCTTTTTTGGGTATTCTGTACAGTGCTTAAGGCTGCAGGGATTTTGGGACATCTCCCAGAGATTTGGTGTGAATGAGTTATTTCTGGAAATAAGGCTGCTTATGTCTTCAGTGCAGCCTTGTTCAATGCAACAAGATCCCAGCCCTGTAACCCTTGCAGACACCATCCAAGTTGTCCTTAGTGACATAAGTGCTCTAAAATTTTCCAGTGGGACTACTTGCTGGTCTATTGAGGGTGTCCCTGCTCACTGTAAGGCTGGACTAGATGACCTTTGGAGATCCCTTCCAGCCCTAAACATTCTATGATTGTATTATTCTAATTGGAGTTATAAGATTTCAATGTTAAATCTTTATGAAATAAAACATTCTATTGGAAAGGTTTTTACATAGGCTACTTGTATCCTTTTGCTTAATAATCTAAAAAAAAATAAATTTAAAGACACAATTAGGTATTTATTCAATATTCCTAACTGAGATAAGGATTTCAATGGGATTTCTTCACCCAGAATATTCTCCGATTTATATGAGGAACAAAAGATAATCTTCAGAAATCAACATTTTTTTTTTCTGCTTTAGAATCCAGTAGTGCTGGTTTGAAGAAATAGTAGATAAGAGGGGAAAATGACAGTCTCTTTAACATATACTTAAGTATGGTAAGTGCAACGATGAAAGCAGACATAAGGAGTGAGAAAGATATAAATGGAAAGATTAATGACAGCATTAATTTATTTGCATCTATCAGGGAGAAGTATTTCCAACATAAAAAAAAAGTAGCAGTTTGTGGAAGGCAATGTAGTAACCTAATTCTCATCTGGGTATTAAACTTAATACGTGTAATATTTCTGCAGTTTCACCTGACTCCCTTCCTTGTTTTGTTCTCTGCCTTGGAATTTACAATGCCCTTTTGTGTTCTTATTCATGGGGTGGTGAGCAAAGCTTTGACCTCTTTTGCACTGTAGACACGAAGCACATGTGCCTCACCTTGTCTGATGAGTACAGACATCTTCACACTAAAGAAGGGGGAAAAAATCATTTGTGCAAGCTGGCAATGCAAATGATTTCTTGGAAAGTATTGCGGAACACCAGGACTCTGGGATATTCTGCTTTATGTTGCAACTCTATTTACTTGGTATCCAGGTATGGGTTCACTTCGGGTGCTGCAGGGAGGGGGGATTTCCTCCCTTGTTAGCATCTCGGGGTGGTGAAGGGAGGTTTGTGTCACCTCAAAGGACCAGAGCCCTGCGGGTGCCCCCGGGGCAGGGCGGCGGCTGAGGTTTGTCGCTGCCCTTCTTGCTGCAGGATCCCTTTGCAGTTTCAGGTAGCAAACCTGTAGTAAAGCTCATTTCCATGCCAGCCACCACAAAGAGGGGAAATTGTGTTCCTTCGAAGCTGCGGGGGCTGGGCAGGAGGAGCAGGAGAGTTATTAGGCTGACACAGAGTAATTGCCGGAAGCAGAATTTGGCCGAGCCTCTTGGCTCACACTGGGAGCACCTTATGCAGTTTATGTTACAGTTATAGATTGGGTTTTCTTTTTCTTGTCATATCGTTTACCTTAAATGACCATTGCCTCCTTAAATGACCATTGCCTGAAAGACAGAGCATAATGACTTAATGTTCATCCTGACACCCTCCTGGATGTTCACTCAGGAAGAAAAATTCCCTCTGACTGAATTACCTCTACAACAATCTGATTCTGCTTGCTTTTTTTTTTTTTTTTTTTTTTTTTTTTGGGGGATTTTTTCCAAACACTGTCCTAACTTCAGGGAAAAAAATCTCACATATCCACAGTCTGATTCAATAGTTTGCAAAGAAGCAGGCCATGAAACAAATGCACGAGATTGTCTTGGCTCAGTATTTATTGGTTGTTCAAAAATGCTAAACCAACAGAGATTCTCTTGCCTTTGGAAAGAGAGATGCTCTTGATGATAAATAATAGCTTTTCCTTTAAAGAAAAGGTGAACCTGAGTATGAATTTGAGAAGACCAAACCGTTATGGCAGCGAGGCCATTAGGCTGCAATTTGTCTTATAACAGATGTTGTAGAGTCTTGTCACTTTGAATGTTAAAACAGATGGGGATATACACTTGAAAATGTACTAGAAGTATTTAATTTCCTTTCCAGCACAGGAGATTTCTGCTCTCCAAGCTCTTTGATGCTCTTCGCCTGTTTGTTAAATCCTGTTGCATTAGTTGGTGTGGTTTAATCTCCTTGGAAAGCTTTGTCTGAGTTTGTGTTCTAATGCAATTAATCTTGAATTGCTTTGGTTTTGCTGAATGAGACATGATTCCGTTTTGAGCTGACTTTTTATTATCCTCTTTAAGAGACCTTGTAAAGCTTGCTATTATCACACAGTACAAAAGTGGAGAGATGACACAATACCTGGCCTTTAATTTCAGCAGTTATGGGTAACATTAAGGAAATATGTGCTATATATGGCTACATATTAAAAAATCCTAGGTAATCTGTGATCCTCATACTCACATTAGATTACAGGGCTACCATATATGTTGTAAGGTTACTGCTGTTTACAGTAACTATGAATTCTCATCATCTGCAGGAAGGCTCAGCTGACTTCATTGGACTCCATATCAGGTTTTCTAATCCAATGCAGCTGCTTTTTCAAAGTCTGGGGATTATCAAGTCAATCCCCAGATGAACTGGGAAGTTGTTAAGTGAAAATGACAGTCCTGTAGTGGTGGAGGAGCAGGGGTCTAAAAACTTTGAATGGTTCTCCCCCAGACACGTGGTGGGATACTGGGAGAGCAGCTATTAGCTTTCATGAGCTGGACTTGGGCACTCAGCCTGTGAGTGCTGGATAGCAGATATGACAGATCCATGCCTACATTTACAGTTTATACCACATCATCCAATTTCTCCTTTTTTTTTTTTTTTTTTTTTTAATTGGCTCTCCATTTAAGGCTTGTTTTTTTTTCCATAAGTCAATGGAAAAGATCTGATTTTACTTAAATAACTTTGAATTCTTTCTCTGTTGT
>JAOEGS010023656.1:0-28485 GCA_025447755.1 Corythornis vintsioides | reverse complement strand
CAAAGCCATGAAGTATTTACTGCCTGTTTCAAATGACAGCAAACCTACCAATCCTCAGGTTTCTCAGCATCAGGGTCCTTTTTTATATTTTAGATTTTAGACAACGAAGGGGAAGTAGCTGAGAATACAAAGGCAATAGGGAAGTTGGGTGAAATTGAGCATGAAATGAGATTTCACAATCTCTGCAGAGAGATGGAGGAACAACAATGTAACAAAAATGGACTTGAGAAAATGATAGCTAAGATCTCTCTAGAGGCAAATACAATAGTTAAAAATAAAGGTGAATTAGCTGCCAGATCCTAGAAGATGAGATATTATGGTACAAGCACAGACAAAACCTATATAATGCTTAACTTGGCTAAAGAACAGGCTCTTCACAGGTAGCAAGAAGGAAACACATAAAAGTGGAACCATGTCAGAAGCACATGTACCCAAAAAATGGCACAAGTGTGTAGGGATGAAATCATGAAGGTCCAGGCACTAGATGATATACAACTAGTTAGAGATGGCAAAGTGAGGAGGAATCATCCCCAATATACATTAGTAAGAGGACAACCTAAAGGGGGATTGCTGCTTTGCTTAGAGGAGAAAGCAATCTGTTGAAGACTCTGAAGAGTCCTTTTTTTCCTTTTTAGTTGGGCTTTTATTTAATAAGTTGACTGTTTTCATACTAGTTATAACCAACAGAAAAGAGATAAAATCAGTGAAAATTAGAAAAGCCCAAGTTAGGGAGTTACAGATGAATTAGATGTTTTCAAATTGACTGGTTGTGATGGACTTCATTCTATGATATTTAAGGTGTTACTGAAAGCAGTCTCAGAGCCATTAGTGTTATCTTTGAGAGCTCATGTGAGACAGATGAGGTACTAGAGACTGGGAAAAGAGCAAGCATTGTATCTTTCATTACAAAAAGAGGGTAAAAAAGTGAATTATAGACCAATCAGTGTTAACTTCAGTCCACAGAAAATTCTGAAACAACAACAACAACAAAAAAATATCAAAACATGGAAAAAAATTTAATAGCTGCCAGAACAGATTTGTCAAGAGTGAATTGTCAAACCACTTGAATTTTCTTGGGTAGCAGAGAAACAAATTCATGGAAAGGAAAGGAATGGCTGACATCATGTCCCTTAAGTATAGTGAGGTCTAAAACTTAGATGACATTCCCTGAATCAAAGGCAACATAGGCTAGGTGAAAATGCTGTTAGGCAGGGACAAAACTAGCTGGAAGAAACAAGTTTGGAGGATAATTTTTAGGAGGATGGAGGAGTATCAGAACAGAAGGATGCATTGAGTCATGATCTGACAAGCTGTGCCCAGCTCTCAGCAGACCACGACCCAAGTGATCCAATACACATTATACATGTTAAATTTGCAGGAGGGGAAAAGGGTCTGGAAAAACAGGCTGAAACTCTGGAAGATAAGTACGGATGGATGGGAGTTCAGCAGAAATAATAAACTACAGGAATATGAGGTGGAAACAACTGTTTAGGCAACAGTTCTTCAGGAAAAAAAAACTTTCTCTGGGGATTATGGTGGATTACAAACTGATCATGAGGCAAAAATGGGAAACATCATTGTGGAATTTATAAATGAAAATATAACCAAAAAGATGTTTTAAGTAACTCATTTGCTATGACTAATACTGGCATTTTTTCTCAAAATAATGTCCATTTTGCAGGTATTCTTGTCCTAGAAAGATTTTTCTCAGCTTGAAAACAATCCAGAGAAGAGCAATAGACATGGTCCCCATGTCCAGTCGATGGATGTGATGGATGTGGATGGGTGCTGCTTAGTCTAGCTCAGGGAATACTGTGTGTAGCAATCTTCTATACAAAAGGATGATGCAGAGAGGTAGGAATAAGTCTTATTTTGTGTAAAAGCAAACTGGGTGAAATGGTTGTTATGAAGAGTTGACATCAGGTTAAAAAAAAGGAAGTTTTCTGATAATTTGTTCAGTGAAGTCCTGGGACAGACTGTCACCTCCAGTCCCCATTAGGAAGAGAAATGACACAATATCTAGCTGAGTCTGCCATGGATCAAGAAGTCCTGCAGATAGTCTCCCCAGTCCTACTTTTCTGCAGTTGCCAGATTCTCTGCTAACCATTAGTCTTATGTAAATACTTGGAAAGGGATGAAATCCTTGTGGCATAGGACTTTACACTCAAGAATTTCTGCTGCAACTGGCATGGCTGTTAATACCTAAGTGACAAAGTACTTTGATCAGGGAGTTTGATCCAGCTCAGGCCTGTAACAGCACAAAGTGACAGGGGTTTTTTTCCTGCTGTTCTGAAACTCCTTGCTATATATTTGCAGATAATTAGCCTGCCTGTCTGTGTCTTTCACATATTGTGTTGGTGGAACTTCTGAGCTGTGCAACTAAATGATTAGAAAAGTGTTTAGTTCAGTTCTGGTGTGTTGAGTTTTCCTGTGGGCTAAATCCCATTCTTTTTTTGTTATCCCAATCAAACCACCCGTTCTCCTTTGCAATTCCTTCACTCTGATTTTGCTTCTCCCAACCCCAGATTAAAGCTCTTTCTCCATACCTACGTGCTTTCCCTTTTGCAGTTCCAGTGCAGATTTGCATAGCAAAGGAGATATTTGTGTTTCTCCTGACCTCATCAATATTCTGGTGCACAGCATGCACTTATATGATAGTTTATTCCGGGATGATGAACAGATGCAAAAGTGTCTTCAATTGTCTCTGGAAATTAGCAATGGTCAATACATCCTGCAAACACAATGCTGGATTCTGTGGTGCATGCAAAACATGCATGGCAGGCAGAGCCCATAGCCTTTTCCTGCCTCTAGCACACTTCATTTCATTTTAATAGTAGAAGGAGATGTGGTATCTTTGGGACACAGATATCCTCGTGGGCTAATGCAGGACTTGGACGAGAGGAGTTTTGCATAGGAGAATTTCACTTAACCTGTCAGTCTTCCAGAGATTAACAACTTCATCAACTACTGTTGATATTGACAGTCAGTTGCTAGGCTACATGTTTACTGCTAAATGAATAGGCGACTTGGGGCCAGTGTGAATATTCAACAGATTGGCAAATAAGTAAAACGTGCTGTGACTTGATTTGTTAATTATAGTCAAAATAAATGGCTGTATTGATGACTATGATTTTACACAGCATTAGTCCCCTGAAAACAGCAATTAAGTCTGCCATGTAAACATATATCTTGCCTGTGACAAAAAAAAAAAAAAAAAAGCAAGCCTTAAACAACTGAATACACCACTCCAAGAAGTTTCACTAGGAGCCCTGAAGTGCTTACATTAGTTAAATTATGTCCTTGGGTGTTTTTACACCTCTGACTGAAGCATAACATTCAGGCAGGGGCTGGATTTTGAAAAGCTTTCTTGTTTGCTGTGTGCAGTGCTACTTATGGCCAGAGCTTATCAAAAAGAGTATGATCACACTCGAGGGAGAAAACCCAAGGAGCTGGATTTCAGGAGGATGCTTTTTTTCCTGATGTTTTTTCCTGTTGTGAGAAAGCTGAGCATGAATTTATGCCTCTGTGTTCTCAGTGGACCTTGAGGAAGGGTTGTCACATGTACACTGCATTGCTGTATTCCAGTTTATCAGCTGAGTTAAATAGAATTCCCTTCCCTTGATCCACACTATTTTCTTGGTGCATTTTAAACTCTCTGTTTGGCATTGCATATGTGTAGGCAGTGACACTGTTCTGGGATATATGCTGCCTTTTGATTGAAGCTTGGAAAATACATATTCTGTGCTCATCCTTGCTGTCAGTGTCTGCTGTGGCACTGGTCAAACCTCTTCCAAGCTCTGTCTCTATTTTGCTATCTGTAATGTAGAGTTGTTGGGTTGGGTTTTTTTCCTTCCATAAATAACTGCCAATCTAAAGAACACTGAATTTAGCTAATATGCCCCAAGTATCATAACATAAAGAGAGAAAAGCAAATGTGTTTTTGCAGAGAAAAACACAGCTTTCCTAGAATAGGTCTGAGTTTTCAATGTGTGTTTAGCTTGGGATTGAGTTTGGGCTGGTAATTATTTTTTCTTCAAAGAGGACTGGGAAGGATCTTCCTTATTTCAGGCCTTATTTTTGTCCTCATGTTCATCTGTCTGTCTTTGTAAGCTCTTGAGCACGTGCTCTCCTGTGGTGAGACTCTCAAGATCAAAGTTGCAAAGGCAAAGTCATACTGACCCACACATCATAGTGATCCTGAGACAGGTTGGTGCCAAATGCTTGAGCAGAGAGGGGCTTTGGGCTTTTCTTTCCACGTGCTGCTGAAAGAGAAACCACCCAATGCAGGTTCTTGGCAGGCAGAAGCTCAAAGAAAATCAGACTGAAAGGCTATGAGTAAACTAGAAATGGAGCAGGACTGGGGAAATCTGGAGATTGAACTGGGCAGCTGGAAGGCAGAAGATAAGCAGTTGATCCAGGGTTAGCTTCAAAATGAAGAAAGGATGGGAGAGAGGTGGGTGCATCACAACTGATTTGGTGAAAAGGGAAAAAAAAAAAAAAGATTGAAGAAGAAAAGGAGGAGGTTGATAATCAGCTGCAAATACTGGTTAGCAGCTTTATCTTTGCTTAAGGATATGAGATCAGTGCTCTCTGTTAGCACGTTGTCATACATCTGCATGTTATTCATCACCCTTGACTTCAGTACAGATTATGTAAAAAGCCTGCAAAAAAAAAACCCAACCTCAAAACCACAACACCCCCCAACCCTCAATACAATAACAGGATCTGTTTAGTATCTAAGATGACTGCTACAATGAAGGAACAAGGTGCTGGGAATATGAGAGCTTTATGAAATCTTCCACAATCCCAAAAGATGTTATTGGTTATCAGGGAAAATACTGGGAACAACAGAAAGAGTATCAGGGATCACCTTGAATTCATGTATGTTTTGAGCATTTTAGTTCTGAATGCTTTTGTGGGACAAGAAAAAATACACCACCACCTTCAAAGGAGGACAAGCATGTTCCAAAGTGTTGAATGGCTTTACAAAGTGGATGGCAGACCAGTGGAGCTCACAGCCAAGTGACTTTGTGGATGAAACAGTTTTACACATTTAACTTCATTCATCACAGAACGTTTGGGCTTTGGAAGGGACTTGGAAAGAACATCTAGTCCAACCCCCCTGCCAGAGCAGGATCACCCAGATCAGGTCACGCAGGAACAGATCCAGGTGGGTGTTGAATGTGTCCAGGGAAGGAGACTCCACAACCTCCCTGGGCAGCCTGTGCCAGGCTCTGGCACCCACACTGGGAAAAATTTTTTCCTTATGTTTACATGGAACCTCCCATGTTCCAGTTTGTACCCATTGCCCCCTGTCCTATCATTGGACATCACTGAGGAGATGTCCTGGCCTGACTCCATCCTCCTGGCACTCCCCCTTTCCATATGGATAAACATTAATGAGCTCCCCCCTCAGTCTCCACCAAGCCAAAGAGCCCCAGCTCTCTCAGCCTCTCCTCAGCAGGGAGATGTTCCATTCCCTTCAGCATCTCTGTGGCTCTGCTCTGGACTCTCTCCAGTAGCTCCCTGTCCTTCTGGAACTGAGGGGCCCAGAACTCACAGAATATTCCAGATGTGGCCTCACCAGGGGAGAGTAGAGAGGCAGGAGAACCTCTCTCCACCTACTAATCTCACCTCAGGAAGCCATTGGCCTTTGTCACCACAAGGGCCCATTGCTGGCTCATGGTCACCCTGCTGCCCACCAGGTCCCCCAGGTCCCTTTCCCCTCTGCTTCTTTCCAAGACAAAATCATTGAGAATGACATGTAAACTATATATGGGTCAAGAAGTCTCAGAGCTGGAATTAGTTGGAAGTTGAGAGGGTATGAGTAGGAACGAGCAGAAATAGGGTTGTGGTGTTCTTCCTTATCTCCAGCATCTGGTTATGGTCACCACAGCAGGCAGAAGCACTCCAGATACATGGAATTTTGTCCTGGCCATTCTCTTCTACTTGCTTTTCCTTTCCTGTGCTGTTCATCATCTGACTCAGAGGGGCATTTGGAGGGATTTCTCTCCCAAGGGCTACGTTTACCAAATCAATTTTCCATCATGTGTTGCACCATAAGGACTGAGATCTTCTTGGGAAGCTGACAAATCCTCTTTGCATCTGCAGATCATGGGAAAAGGGTGTGAGATGACAGTATTTCCTGAGAGATCATTAACCTTAATGATGCAGAAGAGCAGGCATCAGAAGACCACTTTCATAACCAGTGTGGTTATGAAGCCATCCATTGCTAGTTTTCCAGTTGTTTTAGGATTCCTGCAACTTGAGCCATGTAGCAAAAACTTCTACACCCTGACCTTAAACTTTCTTGGAGACCCAGGGGAGAAGGGAATAAGTGCCTTCAGGAAATTAGCATTCTTTTTTTTTCCCAGTAATCCACTTTCTTTCCAAGTTTTGTGTGCAGTTGTACCTGCCTCCAAGCACCAGTAATGACCAGTAGAATGAGTAGAAAGAAGCCTCAGGGTTCAGGTAGCTGAGAAAGGAGTAATTGCAGAAGACTTTTTTGTTTTCCAAGTCTGGAAATGTTAACCTTATACTGATAACTACTGGGTTTTCTTAATCAACTCGTTGGTTTTGATATATTCTGATAGTTGTGAAAAAAAAAACCAAAACCAGTCTTCCCACAGCTGGTGCTGATCCCTGTGTGGGGGCAGCTGGCAAGCTCTGGGCAGCTTCCCATTGTCCAAGGAAATGGTGCTCCCTTCCTGGCTGGTTTTACCCAAGGTAAATTACCTCTTTTGGAAAGAAACTCCTAGTATTTCTTTTGAGACTGTTTCAGACTAGCAGCCTTAAGCTAATTACAGGCCATTTGTAAATGTATCAGTTCTTGTTCCAACATTTCAGCATGCACTAGTATATCATCTAGGTATAACAAACAGGCTGAGAGAAGCATGCCATGTAATACCCTCTTGGTTAGACTTTTAAATGTGGCTGATGTGTTGCACTAGCCAAAAGCCATCATTTTAAATTGCCACAGTCCTTGTCCTGCTGTGAAAGCAGGTTTGTTTTCCCCTGTCCCTCTGCATCCACTTCCACTTGCCAAAGCTACTTTTAAGATTCAGGGTAGTAAACCAGCCCGAGCTTTCCCCAGCATCTAAAATGCTATTTGTGGTAGTAGAGAAGCAAACACTAAATAACTTTGTGGTGTTTTCTATATTCTGATGCTATCAACCTTTCTTTTTTTAACTGGACTCAGTCTGAGGTCAGGCTGAAGGGTCTGTTCTATCTTTCTGACATGTTTCTTCCGTGGTTTATAAGGCTTTTTTCCTGCTGAAAAGAAGGATGCTGTTTATGTAGTCAGCTGCTCCAGGATCACTCTTGTAAAGCAGTAAAATACAACTTATTTCTTCATCAGAGAAATAATAATTTCTAAACAATCAGCCTCAAAATCATTTTCTTGCTTCTCCTTGAATGCTTAGTAGTGTGACAGACTAAAAGCCAATACATTTTCTGAGTGTTCTCATGTTTCTCCCCTCCCAGCCTTCCTATAGCTTATATTAATTTACCAGAGCTACATATTGCCACCACAGTCCCAGTTTCCTCATCTCCTTGTGACTGTTGTCAGAAGCATTCAGTAAATGGATAGAGATTTACTCTTGTTTCAGATCCAGAAGGACTTCAGCAGCTAAAAGTCCCCAGACATCAGGACAACTCAAGTTCTGAACACTCCTCATTTTTCATTTGCTGGAAAGCTGCCACTGCCTGTAATTTCCAGTGGTGTTTCTGCCCCTAAAGGTGGGATTTGAGCACTGCAAAAAAGATCTGTGAGTTGAACCACCTATTTCCCTGCCTTTCTTCTCTGTCTGGTGTTGAAACTGAAGTCTGACTTGGAGATTCAGGGTTCATGGTTGTGCATTTCACATAATTTCTTACTACACACTAAATAGACTTATTTTTTTTTCAAGTGTAAAGTTCACTACAGAAACGTGTGAACCTCCTGGTTTGACTCACCTTGGTGTCAGGAATCATTGGAACACACAATGTTTTCTCACTGCCCTTGTGTTTATAACCATTCTCCTTGAAAAAAACCCACTTTTTTTCCCCCCCAGGATCAGTAACGACCTTAACTCCCTCCCTTCATGTTGGTCATTTTGCCAATCTCTCCTGCTTTGTAAACTGAGAATGGTCTTTCCTCCTTCTACAGAGCATAATAATGGCATGAACCATCTCAGAACTGCTGAGCTGCAGCTGAGATGGAGAACTGCACGTTAGAAAACTTGGCAAAATTGCTGGCATTTTCTTCTGTTTGCAGCAGCTGTTTCCTTTCGTGGTATGCAGCTGTGAAAAAAGTTGAAGATCCGTAGTAAATTCTCCAGTCAGTACAATATCTTTTTGTCTTTTGCTGATCTTTATTTCCGACTCTTACCTGAGTGTCTGCAAACTGGTTCAGAGCCAATTTGCCCTTGAGGTCCTCACTGATATTTGAGTATATCAGGGAAAGGGTTTGTTCCCACCCAATTCAATTGGAGGCTTTGGGGTTGGTTTTTCTCCCCCCTTCTCCCTTTCAGAGTGTGGCAGTTGTTGACACTGGTTCATTTTCATCCTCCAGGATGCTTTTTTTTTTATTTTCTGAGCCCTTTCTGGAGTTTATCAGATAGCAACTTCCAGGTTGGTCAAACCTTTTGTAGCCCTTTCCAGTGGTATTTCAAACCACAACTGCTGCAGCTGCTCCTCCTAGTCTCTTTGGGCATTTTGCCATTGGCTTTCTAATAAGGCTTCATCCTCACCAGTAAGTTTTCAGGTGCTATTTTAACTCCTCCTGTGCTTTACATGTTTGAACTACATACTGCCTTTTGTTCTGTCCTGATACAGGAGAGATATCAGCTCACGGGTTGTGTTGTTGGAAACCAGAACACAGGGGTTTTATTTCTTTAACCCTGTTCTAGGAAGCCCAGAGTTTGAATGTTAAAGAGCAGCAATTGATGATTGAGTCACTGATCTTTGATGCAATCCTGTTTATTTACAAAGTTCTGATTTCTGTATCTGCAGATAGAATCAAACAAGAGATAATTCCTTTGCAGTTCCCAATCTCTTTCAGTCAGCACTTGCCTCGATAGCTTTCTTAAGGTTTATCTCAAAGTCATGGTGTTGATGCTTTTGTGGCTCTTTTTGATGCTTCCTTTTGGCTTTTGATTGGAGATTCTCCCACAAACATCCAAAACAAGCATTCTGCTCCCAATCAAGGTCCTAACCATCTGTGCTCCAGGGCTTATTTTCATTCCAGCCTTCCCTATGTTTATGCTTTGCTTGTTCTCCCACTGTTTTGGTTATTTTGCTCCATAAATGATCTTAATGTTTATTTGTGTTTAGTACAAATGAAAAACAGTTCTTCCACTCGATGATATCAGCAAGATTTGGTCAATGCTGCTGTGATGCTTTCTCATGCACACCCAGCAGGGAAAGGTGGGTGGCTGTTCAGCATTTAGGATGTACTCTCAGGTCCACATGTCTGAGCTCTTCTAGTTGCAGGTTGTCCCTCCATCTGTGTCCCAAAGGACTGAGAGTGAGATTTGGTTGGAGAGCATGACATTTCTGAAGTGAAAAATATAGAAGGATTTGTTTGTTTGGGGGTTGGTTTGTTTTTTTCCTGTAAACCTTTTATGGACTACTGGGGAAAAAGACTTGGGGCTTTTTTTGATGTTTTATTAAGACATATTGGTTTAGGAAAACAAGATTCTTCTTTCTGAGATTGAAGAAGCATGAAAAAGAGGTATAAAACATTTATTTTAACAAATAATCTAGGCAACAAATTCTGGAGAAACTGTTCACTTCCAACTAAAGAATTGCATCAGAACATTATTCCTTTGTCTTAGGACAACTCTATAGTCAAACTCCAAATTCCTTCTAGGAAATAGGTTGATTTTACTCCTTCATAGTTCAGAGCTGCTGTTTCCCTAGGGGATATGGCCAGTGTGTAACTGCAGCAGCTTCTCCCACAGGTAACTGGACACAGGCTCTCCCAACCTGCAGTATAGATTTGAGGTGCTGCACTGTGGGTGATCACTGTAGTTTGGTATAAAGTTCCTCCTTGACTAAAAGGAAAGGTTTTATGTGCTCAGCTTAGCTTTAGCCCAGCAATTCTAGTCATTAACCTGTGCTTTAATACCTGATGTAATTCTCCAGAGTTAGAAATTACTAATCCACTGGGTTACTGTGTTGGCACTATAATAGCAATGATAAAAGGGAGATGCAGAATTGGTGTGGATGCAGGGGTGTGGGATGAGATGAGGATGCTGTTTGGAGCTTTTTGACAAACTCCAGGAGTGCAGTAGAAGGTGGAAATGGCCACGACTGGCTGCCAGAGTCCTGAAAGTGCAAGTTGGACAGGTGAAAATCTTGGCTGTTCAATTCTTGGCTTCCTGTACCACGAGTACCCCAGGAAATCATCCCGTTTTCCTGTGTTTCTTCATGGGGAGCAGAGGAGCTGCAAGCAGGCTAGTCAGAGCCTTTGGACTCTGTGGAGAACCAGAGCAAGCAGTGCCATGCTCATGCCAGCACAGAATGCCACATTGTGCAGAATCCAGCCTTTAATTCTATCAATTTCTTGTTCGACACAGGAAAACAGAGCGTGATTAAAGAAATTGTGTCTTAACTGACTGCTCCATATTGTCATGCCAGAAACAATTAGCTTAACTAGAAAGTTAATTTAATTGCAAATGCGGATGGGCAAACTGTGCCAGCCACTTCATTATCATTATTCTGTGCTATTCCTAATGCTTAGTGCTGTTTAATATGTTCTTATGGTTTATGGTGGTGTAATTAAAAGATTGTCTCTGCAGAGGTTAAGGTTGCTGCTGAAAATAACTTCCAGTCTCAGCTTTACGTGTCTTTATCTGTGGGGTCTCAAGATAGCCTTTAAAAAACATTTTAAGTGGAATTTCCTCATTTGTTTTTCACTTCGATGGATCAAAAAAGAACAAAAGCATGAGGACTGCCAGAGACATATGCAGTATTAAGAAATGACCATAAACGTTTTGTAGTGAAAATATTTTGTATTTTTTCTAAAGGAATAGATTTTCCCTGTTCATTTCTTTTTTATTTTTCACTTTGAGGTACTATATTTAACTTATCTCATTTTTTACCAAGACAAAAAGGTGCTTTGAAAGACTGAACTCAAGGGTAAACACTAAAACTTGGTGATTAAAATGACAGCAAATAATTTCCCTACTTCCTGGCACAGAAACACGTGGGAATGGGCTCTTGCAGTGAGCAGTTTTGAGGGAAAAATTCCTTTGGGAAGAAGAATCATATAAAGAAGAAACTAAAACATGCAAATTGTGATTATCTTAATGCAATTACAATGGACAACACTAGGAGTGATGCAGCCACTTCTTACCTATGGACAACATTGTTATTGGTATTATCTTACCTGACTTTATTATTTTACTTTACTATGTCCTATAATATTTTATTGCTCGTGTTGTTTGATTAGATTTGAAAATTGCTGTGCAATAAGTGCCCTACACTGACAGAATTAGTTGATATTCTCTTTGAATAGCTCGTTCAATCAAAGATCCATCCTCATCCTTCCTTGGGCTGGTAATAATTTTTATACATCTCTGCTTTTTAAGCACTATTTAGTAAGGATAAAAAGAATTGTATCTGGAACATCAGGCTTCATCATGACAATTCTAATTCATACTAGTGAAGAATGTGTGTAGGTTTTAGAATTGTTATTAAAAAAAGAAACAAACCAACAACAAACAACCCCAAGTGCTATAAAAATTCATATCCAAATTTGAGATGAAGCCACCCATCCTTTGGCAAACTCCCCTGCCTGAAAGTCTCAGCTTGAGGAAGGGAGTCCTACCAAAGTTGAGTGATGTAAAAATAGGAATAAAATGCTATTTGCTTTAACAACACTGCCCATCACTTTTTTTCCCCTCATCCCCCAGCCCCAAAGTGCATCTCCCTCTTGCTTTTCAGAGCATCAACTGATCTTTGCTCTCAGGCTAAGCTGCCCTGCCCACGTTTTCCAGGTTTTTGGTGATAGTTGTTTGCAAGGGGCACTAAGCGTTTGCTTGCCACGGTGTGTGGTGTCAGCTGACAGAATATCTTGGACTCAACAGGCCACTCATCTGATCCACTCTGTCATTTCTCACGTTCCCATAGAAACTTAGATTAATCAGTCATTCCCCATGCATTTCTCCTACAATATTGTCAATCCGATGCTCTTTTGCTGCTGGTTTCGAAGGCAGCTTCAAATTGGTTGGGAGGAAATGGAGCCAACTTTATGCTGCTTTGTAGCAGCAGGTACTTTTTGCCTGTAATGAGGGAGGGGGGGGGAAAAAAAATCTCCTTTTAGAGAATTGTTGCAAGGTAAAGGAACGTAGCTTCATCCCCTTAATGAGAGCATTCTTATTCAAGAGCGCTTGACTGTAAAGAGTGCTGTCCACAATGGTCAGTGTGGAGAGGAAACCTTAAGTAGAACATGCTATTGTGGCCTTTGAGCAGTTCCCATCTCCTCTATTCAGCAAGCAGAGTTAACTGAGGATAGCAAGAACAAACTGTACATGCGCTTGAGAAAAAAAGAACTTGACTTGGCAAGTTGGCATAAGTGTAGCACAATATATTACCACTTTCTGCTGGGCTCATTCTCTTACTGTCATTGACCAGATCTGTTCAACGGCTGCCATTTTCAGTTGCAAGGAGAAGAAATCCCAATTCCCCTCCCTCTCTCCCCCCCACCCCCCCAACCTCAACACCCTCCCCTTTACTTTCCAAGAAAGTCAGTTGATGTAATCGATAGCGGCTCTGTCTAGGAAGCCGGTCCCAAATTTGGCCCGGGGCTGGGGAGGGGGGGGTGGGATGCAGGGGGCAAAGTGTGAGCTGAAGGATGAAGAAGGAACAAACATGAGACCTGACAAAGCTTGAAATATCAAACAAAAAAAGCATCTGCGAGGCATAATAAAGCAAAGTGTATATACGTGTTGTTCTCACAGAGTATTTGGCTGAGCCCGGGCAACGGGAAAGCATGCATAGCTAACGCTCCTGACTGTGTGAAACCCTTTGTATACTCCAGAGTCTCTGCAAGAGACCTTGATTACAGAGTTTGGCATGATACCCAATACATTTTTTGGAATGGTTTCTTGTCCATCACTGACACTGGTAATGAGAAATTTATACACCATCCAAAGCGGATAAATTAATTTCCAACACTTTTGACTTCGGGCAACAATGGCTATTGGCAGTGCCTATTATTTGCCTTTTTATTAAAAAAAAAAAAAAAAAAGGAGGAGGAGAAGAAGAAGAAGAGGAGGAATTGCTCTTCTTCATGGTGATAGCATGGTAAAGACCCTGAGTATAGTGGAGATAGAATCTTGGCAAGCACATATATAGGTCAGGATAGAGTATTTCACTTTTCAATGTAAATGAAAGTAATTTTCTTCAGTATGAACAGTTTAATAAATTCCCAGGATGGTTTTCATTAAGAAATTTGCATATTGGCTAGTGCAAAAATTTTCTGAAAGCGATCAGTTGGCAAAAATAATCGGATTTTACTCCTACTTTCCCAATCCAGTTAACAGTCAAGGAATGGAAGTAGAAATTAGCTATCCCTTTGAGAACTCTATTTAAAACTCAGATGCTTAAGTTAGCCTTTTAAAGATGATAATTGTGCATATTCTCATGCAGGTAAGCACACCAGAAATAGGGAGAAGGCATTAAAACACACCTACACACAAAAACCTGTAGATTGGAAGCAAACAGGAAAATTGCTGCATCTTCTTGGGAGATACTGAAATTACAGAGCCATAAATTGCTAGCAAGTTCCTATTATGTGCAGCCTGAATTAGATAATTCACTGCATTCTCTAATTCAGTGTAAATTCTGAGGTTTGGGGGGGATCTCTGACTTTTCCTGTGTGCTTTATTTTGTACGTGCAAGACACAAGGATTTATTAAAGACAAAACCCTGTTTATATCCCTGAGTTACTCCAGTGTCACAATTTCTGCCAGCTTGTTAAATATAACTAGAGAGCTTCGTGTAAATAAATGATTTAGGTTTTTAAGAGTTCTGTGGCAATGGAAAAGCATAGCACAAATAGTATTAAAAGGTGAACAATAAAAACAGGATATGGATTTTAAGGAAAAACAGAATATTCAAGTAAGCAGGGGGGATTATGGAGTGTGAATAGAGGAGATGGTGTGTGGTGCACTTTGATTTTCTTCTATTTCTTCTTTGTGTAGGAACTGTTTGTGGGTTTGATTTCTGTTTACACCTTAAATTCAGCCTGTGTTTGTGTTGCTCTAGGAATGACAAAAACAGCATCTGTGATTTTTATTTTTTTTTTTTTTACCCCAGAACTGCTTCGGAGGCTTTTTTTTGTGCGTGTAAAAAGGCTAATTTCCCTTTTCTTTCCCTCCTTACCTGCTTCCTTTGTGCAGGAAGGCAATAGTTGCTGTGTGCCTCGGAGGTTGGAAGGCTGCTTCATGCAGCTGATCCTCTGGCTGCACTGTGCCTAGTGACAACTGAACCACGGATCCTGGGATGCTGTGCTGGTAGGTCCTGATGGCATCGCATGGACACCCATTATTAGGGAAGAACCAGAGCAGGTTTTCAGATGAGCTCAGACTAGATGATCTAATGGTCCCATCTGGCCTTAAAATCTGTGAGTCTATGAAAGACAGTCCTGCAGTTAGAAGCATTTTAGAACTGTCAATGCGAGATTCACTTCAGTGTAAGAAGCAATTGCTTCTGTGCTGAAATGCTCCTTTATTATGCACACAGTGTCATAAATGCTCTATAAGATAGAGAGATGCAGTCCTGTGAGCAAGGCACAGCAGCTCAGTGCAATAAGAATGAGGAGAGGTGATGCCAATATCCATAGAGGATGGGTGTTTGCAAGAGATTTGAGGGAAGAGTAGAGTGTGTTTGGGCAAGAAGAAAGGATACACTCCCCTGAATGTGAAGGAGCCTAAAGCTGCAAAGCCAAAGGGAGGGAGAAAGAAGCAAGAGGAGATACAGGGGGAGTGAGAGAGAGTGCAAGCTATTATGAAGGATCAAGGGTAGCAGCCAGTGAAGTTGCAGGATGCAAGGGACAAATGCAACTTGTTTATTCACCCTGTTTATTGTTCTAGGACTGTGCTTGTCTGGCTGTGGTGCAGTGTCTCAGCTGCTCTGCCTTCTTTAACCTCTGCTGAAAAATAACAAGGGGAGAAGAGGTGGGAGATGAGGGAAATGTTATTTTTTTTTCCTCCTCTCTCTTGGCTAATGGCACTGGGTGTGCATAGCTTGGTGCTGGAGGAGCAGGTTCTGGGGCTGAGAGAGGCCCTGGTGAGTACCTGGCCACCCATTGGAGGGAGGCAAGTGGCTGGGAAGGAAGAGAGGCCACAGGACTTTTTACTCTGAGCCCCAGCACCCTCAGAAAGGGGTGCTGTTGGCATAGATGTGTTGTAGTCATCTTCAGATGTATTACAGTCACTCTTGGTTGTTTGTTTGTTTGTTTGTTTGTTTATTTGAGGGTATTTTTATTGCTGTTGCTTGTTTTGGGGTATTTTTTGTAGGTTGTTTTGCTTGTTTCTTTGAGGTTTTCTTTTTACATTAGATGAATATTCAACATTTCTTCTGGCTCTCTAGTATCTCAGATTTTCCTTTTTTTTTTTTTTTCTGAAGGCATGGATTAATGTAAAAGCTGCTGAAGGGCAGCACGAGAGGGCAGGTTGTCTGTCTGGGTGCAGACAGATGCAGCTGAGCCCTTTCCTCAAAGTACTTGCCCAAACAGATCATCAGGATCTCTCATTCTGCAACGACAGTGAAGTATGTGCTGGAACTATTTCCACTTGTAGTGAGCATATAAAAATATTCTCATGATAGAAAACTATGGTTTGTTGAGACAGGAATTTCTTTCTATAATCTTAACAATTTGGATGAATTTCTCCTGTAGGTTTCTGTGGTTTAGGATGACTTTTTGGGAGGGAATGGTGAGGGTTTTGGGTTGCCAACAGCTTTCACCTGAGATCAGTGTTCCTCTAAACTCCCCAAATCTTCATCCTTGCTCCTTGAGCTAATCAAAGGAGTGTGATAATCGTTTGGCTGTTATCTATGATAGAGTATCTTGTGATTTGTTGGTGTGGGGTTTTTTTTCTCCCTACAAAAATAGCAAATGACCAGATTTTCCCCAGTCAAATATTGGTGCTTTTAATTTGCCTTGTTTATTTTGCAAAACACCCAATTCCCATCTTTCTGTTGAGTGGCCTCTAAGGTGAGGTGTGGCACGGATGGGATTGCAATTTTATCCAAGTTCTTCCCAGAGTGGAGGAGGAGGAAGTTTCTTATCTTGTAATTGGTATCTCTCTGGGTTGATGCACTTGTTAAATCCTTATATGTGATGGGACTATCTAGTTCCCCTGAACAGATTACCTGCTGATTGCTGCTTCTGGGATTCACTGATAACGTTGAACCTACATCTTTCTGAACTGTGAGTGGAAGAATTAATTCCCACTGCCCTTGTTTACTTTCTAATGACAGTTAATACTCTATCTAGGCTTCATTGTCTCCAATCAAGATACTGGGAAATCTCTTTTGAATGGGACAAGACAAGATTTGCTGGCATTTCTACCTGTTGCTTTGATGGGATAGGGAATTATTTGCTTCACGCTGAATAGCCTTGACTCACTGTTCACTCTTAAAAAGCAGCCAGGTTTTACCCTCTGAGGCACTTTCTCTTCTAGGTTCAGAGATGGGTGTTGCCTCAAAGGTCAAAATTAGGTAAAAAATAATACCAGCTTTATTTGGTGTTTCAGGAGATGTTCATCCTGGGATTTTACCTCAGACTCTATTTGCTACCTAGCTGGTAAAGCATTCTTCATTCCTTCCAGGATGATAAACTCTCTCTGTAACAGTTCTGATGGTTTTAATTTTATTTTAAATATCAAATAACCCAGTGCAGTAAATGGCTAAGCATATTCAGACCTGGTGTAAGGGGTGGAGTGCAATTGTTTCCAGGAGAGTGGTGGCAGAATTGAAACAGTCCCAAAACAAATCTCTCTTAGGAGCTGGCTCGCTGGCACGCATCCTCCCTGGGCCAAAATCCTGCAATGCCTATGGCCAGGGAGCTGCCTGCTGGGCTGCTCCTGACCATCCAGGGCTTTGGTAGTAAACTGGGAGTGGCGGGGGATGAGTGGGGTTGGGGGGAATGGGATGGGATGGGGAAGTGGGGGGGTGATATATTCCCACTGCCGGGAAGCAAAGCGGAACTGGGCGCCGGGTATCATTGCATAACAGATGATGTACTGTACAGCCTGTCCCCTCTCCTAAAGAGCAGAGGTGGGCACGCCAAGGAAGGCTTGAGCCTGGCTCCTGGTGAGCTCCTGGCTCCAGCCTGCCTCCAGGAATAAAGGAAGAGGTGAAGGGAATATGCTGCCGTGGCCGTGCCATGGTGTGCTCCTCGTTACTCACAGGAACGAGGTTGTTGGGAGGGTGAAACAAAGCCCTGCTGCAAGGCACTAGGGCTTGTCTTGCCATGGAGTGGGAAGCCCAGGAGACCTGGCACTCCTCAGGGCATTCCTGTGTGTCCTGGAGCCTCCTCTTTTCCTGTTGGGAGATCTCCTCATGCCATCCTGCAAGAAGATGGGGACCCCTGCCTTGTTTGGCTTGAGGAACCTCACGCTCTGTACTGCTCTGCAGCATCACTTCCTGGTGACTTGGTCTAGGTGCCCCTGCTCAGGCAGGGAGGTTGGACTAGATGATCTTCTAGGTCCCTTCCAACCCCTGACATTCTGAGATTCCATGATCCCATCCAGGCTCTGGCAGTTGTTGAGGCAGCAGGGCCAGGGTGCAGTTCCAGCCTGGGCAGCTCGGACCACAGCTGTCTCCAACTCAGGGTTTGCAAAAATGCAGCTCATCTGCAGCCTTTAAACACTTAGCAACGAACAGAAAATGGATCTGGGAGAAAAAAAATCCACCAAGATGCAATACAGAGGAGTGTCTTTTCCCTCTTTGTGGCAGATCAAACACATTTATCTAAGGTTTTAATTTCTTTTCCTTTCACATCATAGCGAGGATCTTTAGCAGAGAACGGAACAGCCGGGTGATGTATTTTTGGGTTATAACTTGAGAACAAAAGCTCATTAGGACTCAAAGATTTTATATGGATAACACCACCCACGGTTACTTTAGATAGGGTAGAAATGTTTTTATGCTTTAGGGCACAAACTAGCTATTAAATTACTAGGGAACTACAAATATCTACTAGACATATCGATGGGATTGCAACCAGAACGCCAAGTACTACATAAAATAATTATATACAGCACCACTAATATTAGATCCCATGAAAGTACATGACTGTTCTATAAAAATCATTTGCATCTCTGTGTTGGACACTGGGGGTGGGAGTGGTGCATTGTACAAGGAGATGCTGACCTAGCTGTCAAAGGTTTGCAACCTTGCAGCCTCTGCCAGCGTTTCTTGGCTGGAACCATCAGAGGAGCTGAGTTTCCTCGAGTAGCAAAAAAAAAAACCCCTCCCTTTCCTTGTCTGTAGGGAACCCAAAGGAGAGGTTCCCAGCTCCAGAATGAGACAATCCAGCGCGCCAAGAGGGATCCACTGAGCAAGCGTGTCCTTGACGTGTGAGCCCGAATTGGGGTCGGTGACAAGGACAACTCTGACATCATATGAGTCATGTGAGGAGGGAGGGGTGTCGCTGCCTCCTGCCGGGGGGACGCATCTGTTCCACGCTAGCTCGTGAGATGTGAAGAGGTTGCAGTGCTAAGATGCACATAGGGAGAGTGGGAGTGTGCCGCTTAGCAGGGCTTTTTTGAGTTTGGGAATCTCATCGGAGCTGCCTCTCTTCTGCTCTGCGATTCCCGCCCCTCACACGCAGGTGGCTGTCGGGCCGACGCTCGGCAGAGGGGTGAGAGGGGCAACCTTTGGCAGGGAGTGGCACGGGAAAGTCAGAGCTGCCTTTCTGACCTCCGCGGGGCCTCAGAAGTCTACGTGTCGTCCCTCAGGGTCACCTGAAGGATAATGGAAAGAAAGCTCCAAGGAGGTCCTTTGGGAGGTGCCTTTATTAATGAGAGGTCACACAGGCAATGTGAGATTGTTCCATGATGTTCCCACTAACAAAGGCACGCTCTGAGTTGCCAATAACTTTGCCAAACTGAGAAGTCGTGGCATTGTACAAATAAGATTTTCTAAGCTGACATGTCACTCGACTCTGTGCACTCCAGAAGGAAACATTTATCTGAAGGAAAAAGCCAAACCACAAAGTATGTGAACGTGGAATTCCAACCACCAAAAAGGATGTGCACAAGTGGGGTCAGTTCTAGCTGCAGAGCTCTAAAGATTTCATTTTCTGGACTATTTTCTTCAGCTTTGCTCTGCAATGGCAAAGAGGTAGGTCTTGGATAAAGGTGGTGGAGCAAAAATCTCTTCCCTGAAGTACTTCAGGTGGCAGGTGTGTGGAATAAAATCATGCACCAGCTTCACTGGTAGTTACAGTTAGATTTGTATTGGTGGTGTTGTATTTTTAATGGGTGTTACCTACAGGTGAAGAATTTTCAAGATGATGGGCAGCGTGGGGAGGTCCTGAGGGTATTTGCTTGTAAATCTAACAGCAGAAGGGTCCTCGGGTCAATCAACACGGGCCAGTTGTAGTGCAGTGATTGCAAGAGGGCAGTTCTGGTGTGAGATGGTGAAAAAAGCAAAGGGAAGTGATGAGACATTGCATTTCCCCATCATCTCCCTCTTACTGGGAGCACCAGGAGTGCAAAGAGAGAGCTGAATGGTCCAGCAAGGGACTAAGAAAAGACTGTAACAAAGTTCTTGCTGAACATGAGATGTTGCTGTGAGCTGAAGTGGATATGAAGTAATCCGCATTCAGAGGACAGTGATTTGTGTTTCTGCCCGAGATGAAGCAATGACAAGGTGTAGAGGAAATGAAAAGGATAATACAGATGCTGCTGGGAATTGCTGTCATAATTCTCCTGTTGTAGATAGCTGTCAAAACCTGAACCCAGAGCCTTCAGTGCCTGCCTGCAGAGCAAATGCTTTTTGGCTTCCAGAGCTTGACTGGTGGCTGCTGTAGCAATGTGGGTGCAGAATGGAGCCAGGTTGGTTAATGAAAGAAAAAAAATCCTCTTTCCCAAAGCGTGGGGGGAAATTCAGGGGTGCTGCACACAGAGATAAGGAGCACATGTCCGGCCAAGGGGGATTTGCCATTGCTAGGGCCTGAGAAGTGAACTCCAAGGAGCAAAACATCAGAGGGGACACCTGACCCCATCCAGCTGCGTTCCCTGTAGTGCCTGCTGCTGCTTTGCACAGGCTTTGCCATAGGAAACTCATGCTAAATGCTATTTGTATCTTTTATTATTTTAGCATCTAATTTTCTGGCATTTTTTCCTTGGGAGTGTAAACTGGGAAAGTTTTGGGTAGAGTTGGATGCTACAAAGCTCAATTTCTAGCTCATCTAAATAATGAAGGAATGTCACGGGCCATGTGAAAATACCTGTGCAAAGCTGAGGCTTAGAACCAGCTGAATTTCAGAGGTTGTAAATGAAAGTGTGACAGCTTCTCAGAAAAAAAATAATTTAAAAAGACTCAGTATTGTATGCTGGAAGCCTCACAGAACTCCACTGTTGAAGCTGTCATGCTAACTACTTGCACTGCACTAATACCCAGTGGCCCAACTCATATTGGGACCCCGTTGTTCCTGGCACTTGTCATGCAGGGTGAGAAAGAAAATCTTCTCCTGATACATTGCAGACAGCATGGGATGAGCAAGAGTGCTGCTGAAGTGACCTAGTTCAAAGAGCAAGCCAGTGGGAGCACCAAGGACTTGAATCACACCTGATTCCTGGGTGTTTTCCATTTGTATCTCGTGGGGTTTGTGTTTAAACTCACATGTGGACCTTAATGGGCATATTTCCCCTGCCCTGCTGAAGATGCCCTGTCGTGTACCTCCTCATACAGTGAAAGAGAGGCAAGCCATGACAAGCTCAGCCTTCCTCCACTTGGCAAGGGCCACCACACAGTCTGTCACACACAGCTTCTTCCTTCCCTCCCTGTAGCCTTTCACAGGCTGCTTTGACCCGTTCCGCCTGAGTTGAGTAAAATCCTTTCTCGGGCCTTAAGACTGATGCAGTTTATCCCTGTTTTCTTGAGGATTCTTTTATATTTTTCTCAGAGAAGTGCTCCTAAGCAGTATTGTGGTGGCTTTTGTAGAATTTCTCCATCTCTATCCTCTTTTTTTTTCACTGATTTTCCTCACTAGATTGTCTTCAAGTCTGCACTAGGTACTTATTCAGGAAAGAGCTGGGAACACCACCTGTAAAGTCATCACAGACCACAGTAAACCATGAAAGGGCAATGAAGGGGCTTTGCACTCACTTCTTATTAAAGATCTGTCAGACAAGTACCCTTGAGAATTTTGCTACATTTCAGTCCTTTACAGAGCCCTACAATAACCCTCAGAAAAATAGAGCTTCTGCTTTAGTGGCTCTCCCAACTTTGATTTTCTTATTAATCTCCCTAGCAATACTTATAAAAATGCTTGAGTGTGGCTACGCAGATTGTCTGATGTGATCACTAGCAATTATGCTAATCACTGTCTTCTCACAGTTCTTTCCCATCTGTTTTATCCACCTATGGATACTTACAGTGATAGAAATGATAAAAGAAGCTCCCATCACATCATGCTCCCATTTGGTCAGTGTACGACCAAAGATTTAACAGATACAGACTAGGCAGAGCGTGAGGAGTGAGAGGAATGAAGTTGTAGAGTATTCCCATTTTTTTTTATGGCAGATGAGTGGCTGCACAGGTTTGCACATCTTCCCAGGAGTGTGTGTAGCAGAGCTGTGGATTCATTGCAGGCCTTAGCAAAACATCATCCATGTGAAGCCACATAATCTGAGCATCACACTGGTAGTGTGGGGGGGGGAAAGCCACCTCTGCTGCCATTTACTGGAACTGGAGGAAGAGGAACACGAGGGCAAGGAGCAGTTTTTGTTTGCCTGGCCTGTTGGTGTCATTAGCTGTGTGTGGTTAGACAATAAAACGTTGTCGCCTTTGCTGTGTGCCCACAGAACTGCTGTTTGCCAAGTGCAGCTTGGGCAGTGAGGTTTGAAAGCTGCTCTACATGCTAAAGAGGCAGAGCTGCTGGCACCTACCACTGTAAGCCAAGGAAATAGGGATCCCTTCTCCTGGGAGGGAGATATTTGTGATGACAGGGGTTCAGCTCAGTGATTCTCTGCGGTACTGAATGGTTGCTGCAGCCCAGTGGCAGTGCTGCCTCCCAACATCTGGGGCTGACCAGTGGAAAGGACAGCATGGCACGTGGGATATGTGGTTGGGATGTGTCTAAAATTGCTGTTGTGGCAGTAAAACCATTCTTGGGGAGAAGGCTGGAGATCCTATATTTTCTTTAGGGCAAGAAGCTCCAGCCTGATGGGAGCTGTACCCCTGACTGCTGGCAATGGTAAGAGGTCTGGGGATGCAGAGACTACAGGAGGAGTGACATGACATGATTAGATAAGGGGGTATCATAATTAATGGGGGTGAAGGATCTCCTTTCAGAAGCTCTTGACAGTGGTAGAGGGCTCTGTGCTTGGCCAACCCCTGATGCTGAGCAAGTGATGAAAGAGATTTCCAAGAAATCTGTTTTGTTTGGTTGGTTTGGTTTTGGTTTGTTTTTTTGTAGAATATTGCACTGCTTCAGCAAACTGAAGCAAAAGTTTCTTGCATGAATTGCTGTGGTGAAGAGCAGTAACTTGTTTGGAAGATAATGGTCTTCTCATCCTTCATGAAATTTTCTTCTCTTTGTATGGAGACTCAGTGCTTGTGAGAAACAAAGTGTGGCCAGTAAAGACTGTACAAGGAAGCTGCTGGCATTTCCAGGTGGAGATGGGATCCGTTGCTAAGCAGCATCCCTAACATGACAAAAGTGTCCTGAATCCATGAAAAAAAGTTCTAATACCTATTTTTCATACCACTGGCCTGTATGCAAACGATGAAGTCTTTGAAACAGGAAATGTGTTTTTGTTACGGCCCCAGTCCTGACCTGGGGGTGTAGATGCTACCTTGATAAATGGCAATTCCTTCTCAGAAAAACTTGGATTAATCTTGGACACACGTACACTGATCTCTCTTGGAGCTCGTTTAGGGCCATCAGAGACAATATCATGCTTTTGCTGGAATATTACCTGTCAGGAAAGAACCCCTTGGACCAAGAATCTTTCGGGGCGTTAGATGACATTCAGCAAAATCATATCCGTTAGGAGATGCTTTCCTGCAGCACATCCAGCTCCGTGTCCCGTTTCCAGCTCAGACAACACACAATGGGACTACAGATTTCTAAGGAAATAAATTCTTTCCAAGCAGTTGTCGAAACTGTTGAGTCTAGGGAAATATATAGAGATGGATGGGATATGTCATTCTTAGCGGGATGAGTTATTTAAAGCTAGGCTGGGGTATGCTGGTCTTCGAGGAATTAGATATTTATTAACAGACTTGCATATTCCTGTAATGATTCCAGTGAGAACAATGAAAATTGTGACTGAGTCAACATAGATTTAGAGTTAAAAGTTAACCTCAGCTTGCAGTTTTCAAAGGCACTTGGTGCTGACCTAAGTTTGAGCTCTTCAAAGTCAATGGGAGTTTTATCACGTTGGTAGAAAGAAAATTGCTTGTGATTTCAGAAGTTCTCTCTATCAATCCTAACTTGAGAAGTAGATATTTTCACTTTATTTCTCATAGATGCGTATTATTCTATTGTGGATGGGTTGTTTCAAATGAGTTGGTTACTTCCCTTGAGGAGAATGAAATTAAAAAGAAATAAGAAAATCTTAAGCCTCTTTCTGGTAGGGAGTTTGTCTTGTGAATCTTGCAAAGAGCTTATGGCACTAAAATGTAATATATAATAAATAGCCTTTTTTTTCACATGCATTTGTTAGATGACTAACTACATCATTAAGTCATTGGATATCGTTTATATCCTTAAAATAGTGCTCAGGTGCTTACCACAAGCCTTAAGAAACTCAGCTGATAGTTAAATCCATAACATATGCCCCACCTGGAAAATATGGTCCAGAAATAGCTGTTCAAAATTAAATTTCCATGTGAAGTTTGCCTATTTGGGGCCTCATCTCCAGCTGGAAGACTAAGATTAATTTCTTTGAGAGTTAACTCTTTTACCCCAGCTGAGCATTGCATCCCAACCTTGTTTTTATTCTGGTTAGCTGTATGATCTTTAGAAAGAGTTGATAGTGCTTGGTCAGTGAGCCCTGGGAAAAAAACCAAACGTGTAAGATACAGAGGAAAAACCAAGGTGGCATTGAGGGGAAACCTGTGAATGAAATTTTAGTCCCCACAAAGTCAATTGGAGTTTTGCCACCAATTGACATGGGGATTTTATCCTTTAACTTCTTTAATATCTTTATTTTTGATGGCTTGTTATGTAAGTCTTTATGATATATTAATACTAGTTTATATGTTCTGAAGATGTGATACCTGGTAAAACACAAGTTGTAAACCTAGTATAAACCTCCAGTGTTTCTGTTCTGTCTTCTTCAGGTTTTAAAGGATGTGTCTTTTTGGCTACTGCTCTGCTGGAGCTGAAACTTTCCCAAAAGTCACAGCTAAGCAGCTCAGTGTGTGTTGCATGGAACAGCTACAGAATTCCAATTACTGCAATGGTGAGTAGGACTGAGAACATGTAATCCTTAAATTTCAGTCATTAAAGAGGTTGTAAACACACCCAGGAGCATTCAGAAGATAACCCAAACACATTTAAATATATATATGTCTGAAGACCTTCAGGTTGCAATATGCTTTGTCAGAGGTATTACTTGGTATTTGTTTGGTATGTCAGAATGACTTGCAAAATTCTAATCTCAGCCCTATTTTGTTAAGGATTATAAAGTGCTTGCAGAAAGATTCTTGACGTGATAAAAAAGCAACTGCTCAAAGTGTGATAGAGAAGGGACAGAATCATGCTGTGCACTTTCTATGTATCTGTATTTTTCTTATACACTATTAGAGCAAAGATCAAACGTCCTGATTTATCCTTTAACCTGCACTCAATAAGCTAATTTCCTACAGACTGTAGCAGAAATGAGTCTTGAGAAGGGATTTAGGGGAAGATTTAAAGGGGGATTTGAAACATTTGGCTACTGGTTGATCAAGTTTTCCATTACTGACAGTTGACCTGTGACTTCTAACTCCTGTGCTTATGAGATGTTCTGATCAGATACTGTTTCTTGCACACTGAGGCACAATTATGGCTTTGAACATGATACAGACATGTATTATACAGAGCCACTTGACATTTAGACTGGGAATACAAATTTAAATGCAGATTATGATGTGTTGAATACACCACCGAGTCCCCACAGTGATGCAGGAGCATCTCATGTGGCCATACTGATACCCAGGTTTAGCTGGTGGTGTTCAATGTAATTGGTTCTGTGGGAATGATGGAGACAAATGCTTTGTTGTTTACTTTATTATTCCTATCACAGTATTTTTTCTAAGAAAAGGACAATTTATTTTCCTGGTTGCAGCCTCTCAACTAAAAATCAAAGATACCTTGAAGTCATAAGCTATGCAGTGCTATTGCTTTTCTTGCAGCTTGAGCCAGGGTTCTTTGCAGGGGTATTTTTGGGTGCTGGGAATAGAGAGTAAAATGGATGTTTGTTTAGAAAGGTTTGTGAGGAGTCCACCTGTTGTGGGGTAAAATTTTCTTTTACAGAGTTTCCTTATATTTAGTGTATTTCTGCCCTGTGTTGTGCTGACAGCAGTAAAATTCCTCGATTGTGCTTTATTTTAAGATTTTATGGTTTTTTTTACTTTGGGCCACTGAAAAGTTCAATTAAAGACTTTAGAATCCCAGATGCATCTTTCTTACTGTCAGGCTTCTGGTTTAAGCTGTCTAGTTTGAAGTGCCAAAGGCTTGAGGCCTAGGAAAATGTTTCAGGTCTTTCAAAACCCGTGTGGTGATGCCAAGTATCAGGACCAGCTTGTGACCAATAAATGCAGCAGAGCTGCATGAGCTTCAGAGGTGTTTTCTATGGCTAAAGACAGAAAACCAGCCACACACCCAGGTTTTTGGCCTTCAAGCTGTAACCAGATAAAAGACCCATTAGATCATCTCTCTTCTAGACATGTTTTCCCCTCTGTTTCCAAACTCACCTTACTCAAAGGCAAACCTACAGAAGGGGAACCAAGTCACAAGCTTTATTCTTTCCTCTTCCATAGCAGGCAAGTGAATAAGCAGGGTTCACATTGTTTCTTTCAGCTGAAAAACCGTATGTGCTGATTGCAACTTTGTTAAATACATAAATAACTGGAGCCCTTCCAATCAGAGCCAGCCAAACCTTTTAATTGTATACAGAAGTGTTCCTCGTGACATAATTATGCCATCCAGCCTCCTTCCTTCATTGGGAAATATTCTGTCAAACAGTAAAATAATTAGCATGGATTTTAAAATCGGCATTGACATTCTAATGTCTAATTAGGTAATTGTCATTGGCACAGCAATACCTATTAGGAGCATGCAATTTGTGGAAGGGGTTTTGATGGAACAGACTGCAGGTGCAGATGGTCTAACAGCAGGACTCTTACCCGATGTAAACAAAGGTATTTTAATTAGCCATGTGACCCTGATCATTGTTAAAAGGTAAGGGCTGCACATTCATCTTCCCACCATCTACTTCCTGGTACTTTCAAGGGTAATGTTGAAATACCTCAACCTATGGTAAATTACTTGCAGGCTCGATTGAAATGTTCTTCAAATCTAATTATTGTTTCATCTGGCTTTTGGCAACATTAGAGCTATATTGCAGTTGGCTCAGAAGTCTTACCTAGTTGCAGGGCTATTTTTGGTTTGTAGATCTCAATTGCTAACCTACACAAAGATACCAACTTTTACTTGCATATTGGGGAAGAATTCCAAGATGTGGAAGTTTTTAGCAGATGCTTGCTAGAAGTGCTTTTAAAAGTGTAGAAGACCTGAATTCTGTAAAATGATAAAAATCCTTGGCTGGTGAGTTTATGTGTAACTCGGCCCTAATCTTAGTTAAATTAAATTTAATTGGGAAAACAGGAATGAACACACAGTCCCAGTAGTTATGAATAACCTTGAAGTTAGAAACACAAAAGACCCAGTTGGCTCCCAGTCCTTTTTGCATCAGCTGTGGGAGAAGTGCTGCTTATGTTAGATGCTCCAGAGCAGAAGTTGCACCTGGTATCTGAAGCAAAACTGCACGGAAAGTTTGTGTATTTTATGTTTCTCGTTACTGCAATGTAAACAAATACCAAAAGTGTAAAAAAAAAAAAAAAAAAAGTACTTCTGTAATTCTTTACAGGAGACTTTTTTTTATTGATGTGTTAATTATATTACAGCTCTCAAATACAGTAAGAGAAATTTTTATTACCACCATTTGGCCTTAATCATATTTAAGCTTTTTAGCACCTAATCACATGAAAATAACTACATGTGCTTCACTGCAGTGATGTAGTCCTATTGAATGTGTTTGAATTGTTCTTATGAGCAAAAAAAAAAAGAAGTATTTGTAGAGTTGGGGCCTTAAACTGTACCTGCTTAGTGCAGAGTCTGTGTAGTATGTTTTCTGCAGCATTTAACTCAGTGAGTTACAGGTTATTAATCTGCAGGTCCAATTCAAAGAGGGTGAAAGAAATATTTCTATATATCTTCCCTCTCCTTTTGGATCCTGATGGTGCTGTGACAAGGTACAGGACAAAACTCCAACCTGCAAGGGGTTATGTCACAAATGTTTACATATACACATATATGAAATTGGGAATAGTTCTGCTAGTCTGAGAGTAATTCCTGAAGAATTTGATTTCCAGAGTGCAGGAGTTGGATCAGCATCTACATTATAGGTACAGATAGAAGATATCTGGGTGGCTTGAATTAAGTATAACGGGCTTGAAAATTTAGTTTATTAACCCTCTGTTAGGATGGGCCTAGGCCTCTGTTAGGACGGGCCTAGGGCCTAGGCCTCTGTTAGGACAGGTTTCAAGTATGGGGTTTCTTTGTTGGGATTTATTTATGTTTGTGAAATCACATTGCTGAAATCAGAGCAAATGATAGTAAAAAACTTAAAGCATCAATCTTTTGATTATCAAGAATTATAGTGCCAATGTTCTTCAAATTCACAAGCAGTTGACGTGGATGAAAACCCAGTGAACACTCTGCTTTGAAAACAGCTGCAGTGGCAGCTCAGGGATGCAATTTATTTGATAGATGAGAATCCAAACAGCCCTTTTTTTTTTCCAGTAATTTGCCACCATTTTTAGCATAGGATGATCTCTTAGGTGCTGAAGTACATGGCAGGGCTTGGTTGTTTGGTGAGGGACAGTTTCATGTTAGGGCTTTTTGAACAGTGCTGGACAGATTGTCTCATAAAACACATAGTGGCCTTTTGAATTTGTGCTCAGATCCATCCAGAGCTGTAAAATGAAGAATTAGTATTCCTAACAGAGATGATACAGGCTGTGTGCACTCTTTATTATATATTTACT
>JAOEGS010023654.1:15785-26968 GCA_025447755.1 Corythornis vintsioides | reverse complement strand
AAGCCTGTATCCTGCTAGATAAATACAAAAAGAGCAAAAACCCCCGCAACTCTCACAGGTAAGAGCTTTCTCTGTGCCTGTATGTATGTGGTAGAACAGTGCAGTGTACATTTCTAGGCATTATAAACAGCAAGGGCCATTTCTTTTATCTCGTTCTACTCTTTTTGCACAGCCATGGGCTGCTTTGGGTGCAGAGTATTTCCCATGGTTACCTGTTGCTCTATTAGCACGTCCCACCCTTTGGACCTCATCAACAGATGTAATTTGCCTCCCTGTACCACACCATTACTGAAACACACTTATTTAGCTATTAGTCTATAAAATTCTGGCTTTTCTGGCTGGTTTAAGAGTCTATCATGGATAATATGATTTAGAAATCAAATTTCCAAAGGGAGCAGGTTGGAAGTACCTGTGAGTGGAAGAAATCAGCAGTCTTCTCCAGCTGCAGTGTTTCATTTAGCATTTTGTATTTCTCCAGCACATATGAAGCTTTTGGTTGCACTTATGACACAAAGACATTTTGAGGTAAGCACCAGAGCAAAGGTGGTGTCTGGGAAGATGCCTTAGGAGGGGAAGCAGCAGTGTTGCCTGTTATGGTTATGTTATGCCAGTTTGAAGTGAGTCTTGGTGGGTTCTTTAGACACAAAGATTCCTCTTCCTGCACACTCAGTATTTACTAATGCAGCTGACCTGCAGAAATAAAACTAAGGCCATGAAACTGGAGCTGCTTGACAGGCAGCCCATGGAAATTCCTAGAAGAAACTAAAGCAGGTATAGAAGCAATAAGCTAATGGGAACCACTGCACCTGCTAATGAAAGGGAAAACACTGACGAGGGAGTGTGAAGGGGGTTTATTACTGAAGCATTCTCACTTATTTGCAAAGCTCCTGCTTTTATATTCAGATTACTTGATGATACAATGACTCATGGAGTTTGCATGAGTTGCTCTTTCCCATGGTATGAAATTAACAGGTGATGTTTTTTCTTTCCCTCTTTTGTTTTTTTTTTCTTTTAACCAACTGTTTCCAAAGGTTGGCTTTCTTTGCATCTAATAAACATCCTAATTTTAAATCCAGTAGTGTAAGGCATCCATCTCCTTCTTTCACCCCTGCCTGCATTGAACTGTGTGCATTTTGATGTCCAAAAGGACATCTCAGACTGCAGCTCGCAGTTGGTGATGAGGACGAGTTATGGTTGCTGTGCTATTCTAATGTCTCATTATGCTTTCTGTAATGTGAGAGGATTGTTACTGATGCTCATCATTGCTGTGAATGCATTATGCCTTTAAGCTGGGCCTTAGCCTAAAAATACTCCCAGCAATGTGAGGATTATTATCATTAGTCATGTTTATGATTGTTCTTAAGAACCCACCAAGAATGGAGCCCCATCATGCCAAGCACTGTAAGCAAGACATTTTCTGCCTCAGCGAGTGTCTGGCTAAGAAGAGGTAGGATGGTACCAGGGGGTGATTTCACACAGTAGTACTTTTCTGCCAAAGGATCTAAGAAAGACTGACATCTTTTTTCTCCTGATACCCTGGTTTGTCTGAGGAGAGAAGAGCATCTCTCTCCTGTCCCAGTCTGGGTTTGCCTGGTGCAGGATCCCACCAGTATTCGCCTTTATCTGCTCAGCCTGGCTGCAGTTTCATTTGCTCTGTGTGGCTTCCCTTGGGTGTCACAGGACTGGGGGTGAGGAGTGTTGGGGAAGCAAAGGCAGTGAACAATACCATGCAAATCCAGCTCAGTGGGTTTCTCTTCAAGTTTGTCATTCTCTTTTAATGCTGAATTATTAAGCATTTGAATCTGGACATTCATTTCACCACAAAGAGAGCATTTCAGAGAAGAAAGTGAGGAGTTTAGGTTACTCAAGGCATTGCCATCAGATGGCTCACAGGGAAAGCTGTCAGGAGGAAACACAGACTAGTCCATGTGCTTTCTCATTTGCAAAGATTCAGTTGCTGTCTTATTTCTCCCATCACAAAATTGTCTCTCTGAGTTTTCCAGGTGCATGCATCACAGGGGTTGGAATGTAGCCTGACAGGTAGAAATAAAAAACAGCAGCTTGTCTTAGTGATGCTTTATCAGGTGTGAATAACAAGAAACATTTGGGGGTTTACTCTGAAAATCCAGATGCCATCCATTGTCAGCTCACAACTTCTGCTGTCCTGGGCAAATCTCATAATAACTCACGGGTAGAATGTCTGCAGTGCCATGTATTCATTTGACTAATCTGTCTGAATGGCAAATCCAAATTGAGTGTCAGCTTCTTGCTGGAGTGAAATCTCTATTGCCCTTGTAACCTGAATTCCAGAGAACAATACTGAGCATGTTCTGTGTGGCTACCAGGATGGTTTGTGCTTAATTCTTAACAATTTAGGACATTAATTGCATAGAGTTAAAAAGCAAACACAAACTTTCTAGAGCATTATTTTTTTGCATAGTGATGCTGATAAATAGATGGACAGTGGAGAGGATGAGACATGCAGCAGTTCATCAGAGCATGGTAGAATGGCCTCTCCACCCCCAAAAGCCATGAAGGGCTGGTATATATAATAGATAACCTGTACCTTTTCCAGTCAGGTGGCATTTCCAGTACAGCCTGCAAGCAATGATCGAAACATCTGGTGTGTGAGTTTGTGTATAGGTATGTATGTTTTTATGTGATCTGGAATTAACCTGAATGTTTTAGGCTGTTTGCTTGGCATAGTAGTATCTGTGACAATGTGGAATAAAAGCACAAAGAGGTTTATCTAAGTATGTTCCATGCTGCAGTATGGAAATAAAACTTTCTTATTTATCACTGGGTATTGAAAAGTATACTGGGTTTTCACTTGATAGTACACTTCATATTATATTATAGCAGTAATACTTTACCAACAAAATACTCCACAGTACTAATTTCTCCTGCTTCTGTTCCTCTTCCAAACCTCTGTACTCAAATACCAAGAAGAACAGATTCACCACAGGACTCTTCTCTTACTGTGCTTCATATAGGTTGTATTCAACTTTCAGTGAGCTCCTTGTATTTTAAATCCAGACGGTGCCTCTTTAGAGATGCAACAAAGCAAAAGTTTTGTTCTTCATAAATTACATACCAGTGAGCTAGTGGTAAAATGTTAATTAGGAAACCCTTTCAAACCCCAGCCTTCAGATGGTAAGAGCGGGTGGAGAAACAATGAAATGCACATAGTGCCATGCAATTTATTCAAATAAAGATTATTAAAGTTTCTGACAAGGCTTTGATGCTGAAATGCTGCCTTGCTCATAGTAAACACCCAAGTGAAGCAAATACTTGACCTATCTGTCAGGCCATGAATACTTCCATTAGCTTGGCATAATTCTAATGCATTTAGTGCGTGTGTTTAATGCTAAATGCATTAGCACTTAATGTCAGGAGCTCCAGACCTGCAAGAGTCAAGGGGTTAACACAAATTAAGAATTGCAAGAGAGATTTGTCACTCTTTATAGCTTTGTATTAGAAACCCTAATTTCATTACTGAAGCTTACTCTGGAAAGAAAGAGTATTATTTTTGTGTTAGATTTTTTTTCTTTTTAAAGTAAAGAACAATTACCCTGTTAGCATTTGCTTCCACAGTAACACCTCCTGAGCAGCTGCAGCATCATGTAAATGTATATAGAAATGCAGTAAACATGCTACTCAAGAAAATAAGTTACCCAGTTTAAATAACAGGTTCAAATTACAGAATCAAGTCTGTAATAGACACCCATGATTAAAGATGGAATTTTGTTTTGTTGTGTTTATCCTCTAAAATCAGAACATTCTGGACTTCATTTGCATGAGGGAGTGAGGCCAACATGTGACATACAGCAATCCAGGCCACAGCTATGGGGAGCCTTCCCTCAGCATCCCGTGAGGGTTAAGCAGCCCTTAACCCTTCCATTTGACCTTACCCCTCTTGGTATTTCAGTGCAGAGAGTGACCCAGCTGTGCAGTGATCCTCATTGGAGACCAGCCCAGGTGAAAAATGACATGGGAGGGGAAACTGGTACCACAGAGGAGCTGGTTTAGAGTCTTGAATGAGCACAGACGGATGGGCATCAGTTTTGCCACATGGCTGGTGATTGCTTAATTGCACTGAGTTCCTGTACAGTTCAGTGTGAAATGAGGAAGATGCACCTGTTCTCTTCTGCTGTGCTGCAAAGCAGCGGCACTTCCTTGCCTTACTAGTAATTTATTCTACCAGTAGTAGTGTTAAAGCCAACGGGATGGCAAACAGAGAATATGCCAGTCTCGGTGGGGTCAAGGTGAAGAGCTGTTATGTTGATTTACCTGAGGAAATATATTATTTTGAAGCATTTTTTAATTTAGTTTAAATAAAACATGCATTTAGATGAGTGGAATTTATGCTGATTGGCACTTGTATGTCACCCTCATCCCAGAAAAAGTTTTTGAAATCTTAGAAATTTCAGTTTCTCTATGGTGCTTCAGTGAGAGGATACTTAACTGTTCATGTGAGATTAACTGCGAGATGTTTGCTTACCCATTGTGTCAGGGCCCAAGACCAGCAGCAGCTCTTAACTACCCTGTCTATGGGACTCCCAGCAGCACCTGCTCCCTGCCTAGGGCTCCATTGTCCTGGTCCTCACTGAGCGAAGCCAGAGGGTAAGATATCATGAAAGAAGGTTTTTGCTGTCACTTTGTTCCGGTTCAGAGATCTTGTCTCTGTTTTCCTTGAGGGCAAGTTCTTGTGCTTGATACTTTTCTCCTCTTAGAACATTTTGCTACTGAGAGCAGCTAGATGTGTGTTTTTACTGTACACAGCATAGCCTATAGGCCAGGTCCAGCCTGAGGAATATTTATTTCTATGTGTTTTGCTACCTTTTTCCAAAGGAGTGCTCTAAGAATAGACAGCTCCTCTTGCATCCTCCATCTGCCTTTAACCTCTCCTACTGTGATCCTGAGGTGAAACTCAGAGTGTCTGGTCCTACACTTGTCAATCTGCAAAGGATTGCCTCAAGATCCCAGTAATTTGTTTCCTCCTTCCACTACATCACTTCCCTGTACCAGTACCTTCCAGATGTAGTCTTGGCTCTCCAGCATTCACATACACCAGTATAAAAAGGCTTGGGGTATAACTATGGCTTCAGAGAAGACCAAGCATTAATCTTGCTAACTAAAAGGATGAGCGGTGTGTTTCTTATCCCTTTTCAGGCACACTGGTTTCTTAGTATTTCAAAGCATTATTAACATCTGCCTATTTCAATTCACATGTATTGCTGCTAACACAGCATCATAGAATCCCAGACTGGTTTGGGTGGGAAGAGACCTTTCTGGGTCATCTAATCCAACCCCTCTGCAGGGAGCAGGGACATCTGCCACTAGAGCAGGTTGCTCAGAGCCCTGGCCAACCTCAGCTGGGACAGTGACAGGGATGGGCCAGTGACCACCTCTCTGGGCAGCCTGGGCCAGGCTCTCACCAACCTCAGTGTCAATTTTTTTCCTTCTCCCAAGTCTAATTCTCCCTCTTTTAGTTTAAATCCATCATCCCTTACCCTGTCACAACAGGCCCTGCTAAAAGCACTGCTCCCATCTTTCTGACAGGCCCCTTTAAGTAATTGCTGGCATATTCCTAGGGTTATGGCTACAGGTTACTTCAGAGAAAGATGGAGAATAGTTATACACAAGGTAGGAGCTGTCTATGGAACTGCTAACATGCTGGGGAGCTGCACTCCTTTGCCCTCCAGCAGTTTGTTCATGTAGCCATACCCAAGCTCCAGCCTTGTGAACCTTGCCATGTCCTCAGAGTACATTGCAATCAGATTAGACAGTCCATTATTTCCTCTGTGTGGAGGAGTTTATTAAAGTGGTTTTCTTATACCTAGTCTGAAAACCAGACAGCTGATCTTTTAAAGCTCTATGCTGGAAAACACACCGTTAAGACACCTATAACCTAAGGTTTATCAATAATAGAACCTATACTATGTGAGCATTGAGCATTCCTCTGCTGACCTTAAAGTGATTGCGAGCTATCATTTTAAATTGGAGGAAAATCCAGTTAAAATTGTATTCATAGGAGGAAATCAATGCAAAGTGTCTACTGCTAAAGTGTGCCTTGATTTTAATTTTTTTTGGCTTTCATTTCGTGAAGTCTTAGGTGGATCAGCAACACAAATTACATGATAAAGTTGTCTGTGCTCTGCATTTACATTTGGTCAGTAATTCAAGATGAGAAAGAGAGCCCTATGCTGACTAACACAGAATATTCTGTGAGTCTGATTGAGCTGATTTTGGATGAGGTGGCAATTAATTAACAGGCAGCAACACGTATGCCTACTCCATGAAAATCAGAGTGCTGAAGCAGAGTGGATCTTTGGATCTGCCACCAACGGCATTGATGTAATGAGGGGGAAGCAACGAGACAGAAAGCTGGAGCTAATGGGACATTTATCCTCATCCTCCATAAGACCCGTGGTATGTGGCATCAATAGGACATCTCCAGGACAGTCTCATGTGGCAGGATGGAGGTGACTGTCTGGGATATACAGGTGTGGGCAGGAGCTGTATCCCAGCTGTGGTCAGGCCTGAGGCTTCCCGTTGCACCCAGCCTCTGGGATGTGTTCTAACTCCTCCTCAGCTGGCCATCAATGGAGCACCCTCCCTCCACCTGCATTTTTGGACCTTGGGTTTTATTTCAGTCAGCCTTGGCTCTCTCCATTCCCCTGGTATCTGGCTCTACCTGTTACACTGCCTTGACTGCAGTGATCCCTTCCCTGGCTGGCTCTGCTCTGTAAAATGAGACCATTTCTTCCTGGATGGGTGCATCCAGTTTAACACACCTTGAAATGGGAGTGAAAAATTGAGCTCAGGTTGTACCTTGGGAAGAATTACAGCTGTCTCAACAACCATGCATGCAGGCCATTTTCCTCTCTGTCATTTTAAAGTGACATTTGCTTGATCTATGCGTATTAAAATCATGTATATCAGTACCCCTTGTTTATTAGTCTATACATAATTTGTAAACTCCAGATTTTTCTGTGGTTTTGGCAGAGTCTTCCTTATATTTGTTGAAATATTTTTAAATGGTTTAGAAAAAAAAACCCAAACAAACAAAACAAAGCAACAGACCAACCAAACAACCCAGCAAAACCTGATAAAATTCCTGATTTTTTAGATGCTGTACTAACTCTATAAATAGTCCTCTATATTTCAGGGTTTTTCATCTGTGACCTCCCCAGTGTAAATTTCAACAGACAAATTCATATCTCAACACAAAAAGAAATTGCTTGCTGTTTATAAAATGTCTATATTTGTGTTGTAAATGAGTGTAATGGATGTAATCCAATAACACTACTATTGTCAGGATTTCTTTCTTTTAACTTATTAAAATTACATATAAAATAGATTTATAACTGTCTATTTCTATACCCCAGAAAAATCTGGCATTTCACTAGCTGTGCCTTTCACAGTTAAGACTACCGTAGATGTTTTCATGCTTTCTTTGTGGGTAGTGAAAACAGGAAATGTTTATTTTGAAGATTCTTATTTTTAGCATCTGCAACTAAAAATGTGCTTATTCAGTTCTGTCAGTGCCATCCTTGTTACTTATTAAAAATGAATATAGATTGAATGTAAATGTATACATAGAGGTTGAGGGAAACTCTGATTATTATTTTTTTATATATACTTACAGCAAATGTTCTAACTCCAAGTTGATTTTTGCTTCTAAAACTGGAGTTTATTGGATGGCTAAGAAAATTATTACTTGTGACATTACTGATGCCTGTACTGTCATACCTACCAACAATGCCTGTGCTTGGCATCACCAGCTCTGCCAGGGGTGCCTCCCTGGTGGGCTGCTTGGCCCTGCTGGTTCTCTTGGCTGCTGCTGTTTGTCCAAGGATGAATAGCAGAGAGCAGACTTGCTTAGGCTTGTCTAGACACTCAGCTCAGCTTGAAACTGGCTTAACAAACCTTTTTTCAAGTCCCTGTGATAGAGAGTATACATAACCCCAGGGACTTGGGATCAAGCAGATGGAAAGGAGTTTAACCCCCAAACAGTTCCAGCTAGAGTTCTTCTTTATATAGCATAAGAGGATTATGCAACCACCTACTTCTTATCTCTCTAAGCAGTTAAATATTTAATTTATTTGCAAACTGTGCACGCAGGCTTCATTTATATTGCATGTATTGTGTGTTCAATGCAGGCTGTGTGTCTTTACATGCTGCAATTGTACACTGCTCAGTCTGTACCTCTTCATCCACAGAATACCATGATGCCTTCTACAGATCTTCGTTAGTCCTCACAGATGATATTCACCACGTTAGCCTGTCCTGAAGCTAATATCAGTCACTCTCAAGCTTCCCTTTTATTCTGGCTGCAGAGCTACCATGGTAAGCCTGCATATTCTTAAGACCTTCATAGAATTGATCTAACCAGTTATGACCCAAAGAATCATAGAAGCATCAAGTGCCTTGGGTTGGAAGGGACCTCCAAAGGTCATCTAGTCCAACCTCCCTGCTGAGAGCAGGGACACCTGCAACTGGAGCAGGTTGCTCAGAGCCTCATAAGCCTGAACTTGAATGTTTGTAGGGCTGGGGCCTCCATGACCTTCCTGAGAAAGCTGTCCCAGTTTTCCACAACCCTCATAGTAAAGAACTTCTCTCTAATGTCCAAAAATAAATGGTTGAGACTGTTTTTATCCCTGTTTTCAATAATCTGGTTGCATCCTGTTCATCTTTGTATGCACAAGTCTTTTTGGGGTCAAGGCCTCAATGTCCCAGGTTCATCCAGTATCAGCTTGAATGAATTAAGGCTTTGTGCAATCACTAAACAGAGAAGGTAGTATGTTCTGGCAGAGCAGAACCTCATGGGAAGTAATTAGATGTACCATCTGTAAATTACTTTGCAAACAACATCTGAAAGGTGCCAAAGAAGCACTTCTATGGGGATTATTAATGCATACAACTAAAATTAAATTTTGAATGCTAAATAACTAAGCAAAACCCAAAGACAGATAATAAAGGTGTTCTAGAAAGGCTATAAATCAATTGAAGCCAAAAGATGGAACTGAGTTTGGAAGCACTAGAAACAGATCTGCGACCAGGGTAGCTGGAACAACATTATTTCCTAACTGCAGAAAGAGAAGCTATGACCATGGCTGTCACTGAAGCACTAATTTATTTTAAAAATTAGTTAAAAGCCAGTATAAAGTTTTAAAAGGAATGGAGGCTTATGACTCTGTTTTTTGTGTCAATTTTGTGTCTTTCTCAGTAACGTGTATTTTAATGAAAGTAAGGTAAGGCCCCTAAGATTTTGAAATTTTAAGTTGATTTCAAGCTTTTCTTCTTGCTTACTTGTCAAGTTCATTTCCTTGGCCATCTAAATGTAATATTTCTTTAATTAACAGTGAAAATAACTAACGTCAGGGAGCTAGAACTGCTCAGGTAGTATTACCTAATGTTGCAAATCAGATGAAAAAAGGAGGTGGTTACAGAAAATAAATTGTGTTTGTTAGGTGGGCATTTAACCACTATGTTTTAATTCAGGCCAGTGGTAAGCTTTTAAGGTAATCTCTCATTCACTGCACTGTGGCTCTTGGAGTGCACAAAATGGATTTCTTTAGTATGAAACAAAGTCAGAAGAGATGCTCTGGAAGTGCACCTAATCTGTCTGCTAATGGACAGCCCACTTAAATCAAGCTTGGGCTAGTCTGAAATAACTCCTGCCAAAATCAAGGTCCTCAGCACAACTGCTGCACTCCACCGATCTGCTTCTCTCACACTCAGGTAGCCTTGGTTCCTGTGTTGTCTGCTCAGCCTTTTCTCTTCAGTTGGTAAACAAGATGTTAAGATTCTGACATATTTTTCTTATTAAGGACATTCTCTGAACCTGTGAGATTTTTATGGCCTTTCAGCCCCATTGAAAAAGGGAGCATGAAGGCCTGTGGTTAGGAGAAGAGGGAGGTGATAGGCCTTGGTTTATTCCTCACTTAGCCCTGGAGAAGTCCAAAGCATCATAACTGGAGTCAGTCCCACTGGGAAGAACATGCGATTGTACTTATTACTTCACTTTGAAACAGAGAGAAATGATTTAAGAGCTGTCTGTGAAAGTAGATACAGATATGAAGAAATCATTCTGACACTGCTTCTTCCTGAGGAGAACTGGGAGCTAATGCTTTAAGGGATTCTACAAGCAGATCTTTATGAAGCTGTTCTTCAAACTCTTCTACATTTTTGCCAAGGTTCTGCATAATAACCAGTATGTCCATATTAAATTACACTTTGGTGGAATATTAGCAAATCAAGTGGTCAGCTTTGTTTTTAACTGCTTCTTCTAGATACAAACCACCTACAGCTGCACATGAAATCACACCCATTGTTTATGTGAAGACTGTGTGCTAACAGTGGTAAACTAGAAGGTGAGGGTTATCCTTGCTACAGCCATTAGCTCAGGTAACTTCACTAAGCATCTTGACAGAAAGGGAAAATTCAGCTACAGAAAAGAACTTACTTAGAAGCATGGAGAAACTGGGCTGACTGCTGATCTGACTTGCTATAACTGTGCAACCTGACTTCTTGTGAAGCTGCAGCCTTTATATCTCTACAGGTAGGTTTCTGCTGTCTCTGCTAATTCCCTGATCTTGATGGCCATGAGTCAGTGCTACTTGTTCAGACACAAGGCCACAAACCACCTTCCTACCAGTAAGTCCTGTCTCTCCTTTGCAGGCTTGTCCCAACATATGCATCTGTGGTCTGGTCTGTCCCTCAAGGCTTGGAGAGCAAGACACACCTGAGAGTGTGCATAGGTAAGAGCCAGACTGGAACCCAGATGTGAGATAAAGCCTGTCCTGATCCTGCCTTAGTGTGATATATTAACATAAAAGAATGTGAGAGCCCAACATATTCCTTCTTTATGGTACTCTTGTATTTACTTCTGTGTTTTAGAAAGAGTCTTGGTCTTAAACCAACAGGGCTCTCACTTTGAGAGAGCAGATGGGTAGTACCTGGGGCAGATGGGAGGAACCTGAGTTTTATAATGGGAGGTAAACAGAATGGGAGAGATCATTAATTTAGATTAAAAAAAAAAAAACACAAACAAAAGAAAGATGTTCACATTATCTGTCTATCCTCATCTCAGAAAGAACTACCCATAGATTCATAGATTCATAGATATTAGGGGTTGGAAGGGACCTAGAAGATCATCTAGTCCAACCCCCCTGCCC
>JAOEGS010023652.1:0-11765 GCA_025447755.1 Corythornis vintsioides | reverse complement strand
GGCTGAACCCCCCCAGCTCTCCCAGCCTGTCCCAGCAGAGGCTTCCAGCCCTCCCAGCATTGCTGGGGCTCCTCTGGTCCTGCTCCATCCATCCTTTTCTGTGATAGCTGGTGGAAATCTCACCTCATCCTCCGCATCCTGCCTTAGACCTGGGACTTCAGTTTAGCAGAACAATCAAGCTCTTTAACTCCATTTTGCCTCTGGCTCTTCGAGCCCATCACGCCTCGCATATCAATTTGCAGAGCTGTAAAAGTCAATATCTGGACATAGGCTCCCCAGTTAAAAAGAAATAAATAAATATGCAAAGCTCCAGGAAATTTGCTTGCCACACAAATCCCTTCCCTGGCAGGATGTTCTCTTGGAGCCGACCTAAGCAGAACGTTATCTCAGCACATTATCTCCCAACGCTGAGCCAAACTTTCCCTTGGTGGAACTTCAACCTTTGCCACCAGCGCCGGGCACCCCCGCGCCCGCCCGGCCGGGAGAGCTTCCCCCGAGGGGGATCCTTTGAACCCTTCAAGCCTGGTGGATTTCAGGGAGAATTTGCACCGTGGGCAAACTTCAGGCAGAGGTGGCAGCAGGACCTGCTTGGCCAAGAGCCAGGGGACACCTCAGCCCTTCCTGCCACAGCCTTTGTGCTGTGGTGCATGAAAGGGACACGGCCTGTCCTGGCTGCTGGGCTCCACGGGTGGAGATGGGATTTCCCAACTGCTCTGCTCCAGGGATGGAGATTGGACTTCCCAATTGCCCTGCTTCAGGGGTGGAGATGGGCCTTCCCCATTGCTCTCCTCAAGGGATGGAGATGTAACTGCCCTGCTGCTCCACTCCAGGGATGATGGGCTTTCCAACTGCTTTACTCTGGGGATGGAGATGGGCCTTCCCAACTGCTCTCCTCCAGGAATGGAGATGGGCCTTCCTCACTACTCTCCTGCAAGATTGGAGATGGGTCTTCCTTGCTGCCCTGCTCCAGGGATGATGGGCTCTCCCTGCTGCCCTGCTCCAGTGATGAGCTCTCCCTGCTGCCCTGCTCTGGGGATGGAGATGGGCTCTCTCTGTTGCCCTGCTCCAGGGATGATGGCCTCTCCATGCTGCCCTGCTCCAGGGATGGGGATGTGCCTTCCCTGCCAGCACACAGGGATTTTCTAGGTGCTAAGCACTGCGTGGCCGGCAGCCGTTCTAAATGCGGCGACTCTGGCTGCCTCCCACGGAGGGAGGGAGGGGATAAATCTGCCTCGTTGTGACCTACAGACCTCAGCAGGGTCAGGTATAATCTTGGTGTTAATGACTGTAGGCATGGCACCGGGAGCAGCTGGCATGGGAACACTCTTCCCATTATCTGCTGGACATCTCACAACCCCCGTGCCCGAGAGAAGGCAATCCTGAGTGGTTCTGCTTCTTGCTCTGAGGAATGTCTCACTGGGGTGTGATTATCCCCATCAGACAGCCATCAGTGAGAAGTGGTGTCCCTCAGGACTTGGTGCTGGGACCCGTGCCATCTCATATCTTAATTACACCGGGATATCTTCTCCCCACGCAGCGGGACTGAAGGGGTGCAGATGACACCCAGCTGAGCTGTGAGTTGACACAGTGAGGGGACAGGATCCACCCAGAGGGACCTGGGCAAGCTGGAGAAGTGCGTGAACCTCGGGGTGGGTGTCAGCTCAGGCTGGGGGATAAGGGTGGAGAGAGGTTTCCCAGAGAGGTGGTGGCTGCCCCATCCCTGGCACCATCCCAGGGGAGGTTGGTGCTCTAGTTGCAGATGGATTTTCGCAGGAAAAGAGAGAAAACCAGACACGGTGCAGCAAACGGGGGGTGCCCACGGGGGCTGCCACCACCTCCCCCCATCCCACCCGCGTTCGGGGTTTGGGGGAGCCGGGGGGTGTCGCTCGGTCCCCGCTGCCCACCGGGCTCCGGGGCGGCCCCGCGGGCTCTCCGGGCTGGGCGGGGCGGTGGCGGCGGCACCAATGGGGAGCGGGCGGGGGCGGGCCGAGCCGAGCCGAGCCGTGCCGTGCGGAGCCGAGCCCAGCCCAGCCGGCTGCCGGAGTCTGCCGGGCGCTGCAGGTGGGAACCCCGGCTCCGCGGCCGCGCGTTAAGTTAAGCGGGCCGGAGAGGGGGGAGGTGAGTTGAAGAGGCACCTCCCGCGGTGGGGAAACACCTTCCCGGGGCCGAGTTCAGGTGAGGGGATCGCCGTTTAGTTCGCTTCTCACCTCCCGCCTCGTCCTTGCCTTGAGGTCACCGGGGAGGGGCGTGCGCTGCCCCCCGCATCGCTCCGCGCATCGTCCCCCTCTTCGCCTTTCCCCCCTCCTCCCCATCTCCGCGGTGTTTTGGGGTGTCCCGTCCGTCTGTCCCTCCCTCCCTCCTCGGCCGTTTTCGGGGTGTCCTCGGGTAGCTCTCGCCCCCTCTCCGCGGTGCGGTGCGGGCTGCGCGGTCGCGGAAGGTACGGCGCTTTGCGGGAGCCCGTCCCTCAGCCGCCCTTCCCGCGGAAGATCCGCCCGGTTGCGGGGCTGCCGAGGAAAGTTACGCGGGGTTTTGCGCGGCTGCGGAAAGGGGGGGGGGGGAGCTGCGGGAGCTTGGTGATGGGGAGGGGTGGGATGCGCAGGTTGGAGCGCGGCCGGGCATGGGGTGAGGTGCTGAACCCCCCCTTAATTTTGGGGTGATTTAGCGTGGGATTGGGGCCGGTCGTGAGGAAACCGCAAGGTTTTAGGGGCGGGCGGTGAGGGGCAGTGCGTCTCTAGCGTTAAAAATGTTGAATATTGGATATTCATGAGGTGTTTCCCCCCCACTTTTTATCTCTACCTCCCCCACTCTTCCCCATCCCCCCCCAGCTGGGATGTTTGGGGTAAAAAAAACCCAAAAACCAACATAAAAACCAACCCCAAAGTACATTTCCATTTCCCGTAGTAAGCACAGGTCATTAGGAAAGTGATCCTGGCAGCAAAATTCCAAGTAGTAGCAGCGGAGCCCCGGGAGTGGGTGCTCGGGGGTCCGCACTCCCCCGCCCCGGGATGCTGGGGTGCGTGGCCGGGTGGGATGCGGGGGGTGCGGGGAGCTCAGGGTGCAATGCAGACCTGCAAGCGCCGAAACTCTGCATTTTTGTGCACAGTTCAGCGCCGGGTGGCCATTTTTTCCCCCCTCAATTTTTCCTCTCGGGCTGCTGGACACCCCCCCGTCCCCCCTAAAATGCTACACCCCCCTCCCAGTACTTTCCTAGGGCTGTTTGGATGCCGAGTGGGTTTTTAGCTCCCAAATCGGCGCCTGGTTAAGATGTAGCAGAGAGGGATTTTGAAAGTATCCTTTTAATTTGGATTTTGGTGCATTTTTGGGTTTTTTTTTTTTTTTTGGAGGGGGCTCCTCTCCGGAGTTGTCACCGGTTGTTCCCCCCCCGCGTTGGTTCCGCGGTGCGGTGCCAGACGCGCGGTGCGGTGCCAGCTGCTTCCCTTCTGTCAAAGAGTTTGGGATAGGTTCAGGCAGCAAGAAAAAAAGCTTCCTCGGAGGATACCGTGATCTGCTTTCCTCCATTTTTATTTATTTTTTTATTTTTTAGAAGCAATCGGTTTAAAAAATAAATAAAATAAAATAATCTATGAACCCACCAGGATCATCATTCTGTGATGATGCTGTGACTGGGAGGCTTTCAAAGAAACATTCTTAGACATGCTTTGGGTTTTTACTCGTTGGAAACGATTTATTTATTTATTTATCCATTCATTCCCTCCTTTTTTTTTTTTTATTTAATTTTATTTTTAACCTTGGGAGTTGTTAGGAGTTGCTCTGGTGTCCCTGCTCTTGAAGCATCGCTGGGGATTCTGGATCAGAAGAGTTTGTGGTTTATGTTTCTGAGGAGGGTTTGGGTCTTTTAACAAAACTTCCCCAGGAGATACCTAACCCCTCCACACCTGCACTGAGTGCCAGCAACATGTGCAATTAATATAGGTTTGTTAAGAAAATGGCCTTTTTTGGTTGGCTTTGGGCTTCCCCCCCCTTTTTAATTGGGAGGTAGCAGATGGTCAGCATCTCAGTCCTGCTCCTGCCCTTCACTCAGCAGCCTTTATCTCAGCCTGTGAAGTTTCTCTGGGAGGTAAATGTGAGAGAGGTCCCTTGCTCAAATATTGGTTGCACTCTGGTGCCCAGAAGTAGCTTAGGGAGGCACTTTACTATCTGGTGCAACCTTATCTGCCATTCCACGACTTCATAACAGACCCAGTGGAACATGAAATGACCTTGGGAAGGCATCTTTCAATCTGACACCTTCTGGTACAGGGAGCTCTCCGAGCTGATGGCTCCGAATTGCTGCTTTTAAACTGACTTCTTATTTTATATATATGTATATGAGGGGAGGGTGATGGGTGGGCTCTTGAATTTGAAGGGAAAAATATTTTTTTCCAAACAAACCCACTCAGCTGAAGTTGAAGCACCACTCGTGTGGTGGTGACACTTGAGGCACGGGTGAAAACAAGCCTTCAATTTTCATCAAGGGAAAACAGCCTTTCCTCTGCCAGTTCTGATTGGCCCATTCATGAGCTCTTCAAAAGCCCAAATCATTAGTGGGACTAATTGAAAGCTCGTTGGGTGAGAAAAGAAAGTGATTAAGAAAAGGAGGAAAGAAGTGGTGAGGTCTGAAGGAAGCTTTTACATCTAATTGTATCAGAACGTGATGCTTCTGTGTCAAAAATAGGTTTTTTTTCCCCCAAAATGCTGCTCCTCTGGGAAGGCTGGAAGGGAATTAGCAGCAGAGACTCAAGGGAATGAATGGAGGTGGTGCCTGGCCAGTTAGCTTAGTGGGATTTTGGCCCTTGTGCTGGAGCTGGCACTTCATTTGTGGCTGGAGGGTGGTGAACACTTTCATGCCCACGGTGCTTTTACCTTTTAGGAAGATGGTGCCTTCTCAGCCTCAGGAGCTTGTGGTGCCAGTGCCACCTGCTGGGTGATGGGCACAGCTTGCTATGAATTCTCTACCAGCTGTCTATGTATGGATTTGTGTGGTGTGCTTATCTACAACATGGCTTTTTTGTGGAGAGGGGCTGGCACGAACCTCCAGAACCTTGCTAAGAGCTCAAGTGTCTCACCTTCTGAGGACCTCCCACAGCTCGTGTGCTGTGGAACACAAACAGCTCTTGGGTGTTTACCTGGCAAGGGTAGGGGGGAGCTGCTGGACTTGCTGGTGTTTGCTGCTGCCTGCTGTTGACCCAGAGTGGCTGGGGGTCTCTGCTTGGGTAGCTTGTGGTGAACTGATGGTGAGATGGCCAGGGCTGGAGACCTGAAATGGAGACCCAACAAGCCAAGTTCATCTTTTTATGTCATTTAAATGTTAAATGCCCACCATGCTGCTGCTGCTGTTTCTCACATCAACAGTCTGATTTCTGTCAGGTTTTCTGAGTGTCCCATTTTGATCCAGAAGCCTCTCAGATGAGCTGGAGACCTACAGAGTTTTCAGGGGATTGCTGGATGGTCTTTGCCATTTCAAAGGGCACTTGGGTAGAAGAGTCAGCTCTTAGTTTGGGTCTGTCCTAGAATTTCCACAGGCTGGTGACATCAGAACTCAAACCTGATGCCATCCCCAGCAATTCCCAACTTCCCATTGGCTCAGGTGCTGCTTTGATACCAGTTTGATTCAGCTGGATCCAGTTGCAGCCCTGAGGCTTGTAGCTGGGCTGTAATATCCCTGCTTTGGGGGGGTTTTATTGGATGGGAACCTCCTGAAGGCTTTAGAGTTGATTTATTTCATGCTGCACCAGTGCCAGAAGAGTCTCTTCCCCTGCCTATGGATTAGGAACGAGGCCAAGCCAAAGCATAAAAGTTTTGAGGGAACTTTCAGAAGCTTTCAGCTGGAAACCTGATATTGATGTGCTTGTGTGATAAACATTCCACGTGGTTTTGAGTCTTCCTCCACTCGAGGTCTGTGTGCTGGAGAGCCAAGTTGGTGCAGCAAAAAGCAAGTAGTGTAATTGCAGAGTTCAGCTGCAAGTGCTCTTCTAGCACAGGGAAAAAAAAAAGCAGCTGGCATATCAAGAGGGATTACAGGATAGGCTTCTGAGGAGGGGGACTCACAGTAATAGTGCAGAACTAAAGTCCCCTGTCCCCCTAAAACGTTCACAGTTAATTTGATGCTTGAAAAATTGTGATTTCAGTGTCTGGTGAAGAAGCAATTGACCCTAAAATTGCTGCCTGAAGCTGAACCAATGTTTCTTAGCTCCATAACTGGTGTTAGCAAAAAGAGAAAAGCAGGTGGAGAGGAGCAGGGGAATGCAGAATGTCTCAGTGTGGCTCTCCTCATCCTGACCCAAGCAACTGGTGCTGCTCCAGTGCATCCCTGCATCCTGCCCCATAAACCTTCAGCAACCATCCTTTGTCCTGGCCCAGAAATGCAGGTGCAGTGCTCTCCATGGGGATGATCCTACTGCCCCTCTCTCCTGTCCCCTCCCCATTCCAAACAAACTGGTTTGGCAGCTCTCCTGCTCCAATTCTGCCCTGTTTTGAGTCATCCCCACTCTTGGTTTTGTTCCTTCCTCCTCTTGTCTGCACCCCACGTGTCCCAGCATTCCCATCCACTCGACATCTGCTTTCCTGTAGCCTCTTGACCTCTCCTGTCAGGTTCATGAATGTTCATCTTGCCCCATGCCACCATCAAAATCTCACTGTCCTTGATTTGAAGCCCTCTGTTTAGTCTGGTCACTCAGGAGCCATTAATATCCTTGGAGTTGTGTCTTCCCACCTAAAAGTGTCCTCCTAGTAATCTCAATTTTGAGGGAAAGGGCAGGCAGTGGCTGGAGGGCAATCTGCAGCTGCTGGCACCCTGGCAGTGCTGGTGCATGGTCGTGTCTCCCGGGGATGGACTGCAGTCCACAAGACACAAGTGAGATCAGAAGTGAAGGCAATTCCTTTGCCATCTCTTCTCCCTTTCCCCTCCAATATCCTTCACGTGGAGGCGTTGGGCTGCTGCTGGTAGGAGCACTCCTCCAGCAACAGCCAGAGGAGAAGCTGCTGGCTGGGGAAGTGGGAAACACAGGAGCAATCATCATCCTCCTCCTTCTGCAGCCGTTTGTGCTGTTGTGTTAATGGGCCGAGGAGGAGGAGGAGGAGGAGGAAACTCATCAGCCCTGATCTGGAGGGGGCTGCAAATGAGTTGGTTGTGCCAGTGATGTTTTCCTTCTTGACACCAACAGATAGATTTGCCTTCGTGTGGCGTGGTCTCCACGGGGATCAAAGACAAATGATGCCACGGCCTGGGGGGGTGGGTTGTTGGTTTCTGGCACTGCCTTGGCATTTCTGGAGGCCAAAAGGCTGCCCTGGCCCCCAGCCTCTTTGCTGGGTGGGACTGGTGATGACAAGTTGCCCATGAGGCAGCAGTGGGCCCTCATGGCTAAGAAGGCCAATGGTTTCTTGGGGGGCACTCAAAAGAGTGTGGGCAGCAGGATGAGGGAGGTTCTCCTGCCCCTCTGCCCTGCTGGGGTCACCTCTGCATTATTGTGTCCAGTGCTGGGCTCCCCAGGAGCTGTGAAATGAATTATTTGGCTTTTTATGGAAGCCCCTCCCTAATCCAAACAAATCCCAACAATCCTCCATCCTCAGCTGAGGCTGCTGCTCTGTGGTGGTCCCTGGTGCTTTTGAGTGACTCCCTTGCCAAACCCTGCAGCTCCTCAGCAAGGATTTAGAGCTGTCAGCTCTGTGAGGAAATGAGACCTTCTCTCTACGTGTTGCCCTCCACTTGTTATAGGGAGATAGAGCAGAAAATTTGATTTTAATAAAATATATATCCCCCAACATCATCCTTAGGAGGATGGTGTGGACAGATCATTGCTAGTCTTGATGATTATTCTCTTATCAGCATCACATTGCTGTGGTGTCTGTTTTCTCCCTGTTCAGCCTGAGTTTAGAAGGGTGGGTGCTGACTCCCTTCAGTGGGTTCTCTTGATGCTATTTTGGGGTTGTGTTGGTCGTTCAATCTCAACAGTTTGCTTTTTTTTCTCTCTTTTCTCCTTCACTTCCCTGCTGATGGCCCTCACCGTGCCCAACCATGGAATTCACCTGCTGGACCAATGGCTGCCCCTGGGATCCGGATGGATTTGGTGAGTCTGCAAAATGAGTTTCACTTCTTTGTGCTCACTCAGGAGAGGAGAGGTGTTAGCTACTGGTTTTGATTGGAAGTTGTGCTCAGTGAGAGCTCGGTGTTGGTTTTCTAGAAGCAACAGGCAAAGCCTACTGAATTTCAACTGGTTTTTCTCTTTTTGATGGAGTATTTTTTTTTTTCCCCTTATTTTTTTATACTTGGCAAAGGTGAAGGAATTAACACGCAGAGGATTAATTTCAAATGGTGTCACTTGATGAGATTGAGTGTTGCTGCTTCTGTAATAATTTTTAAATGACTTTTCCCTAAGACACACTGCGAAGCGACGGCTCAGAACATTTCCATTTTTCTTCCCTGGCTTATTTGGTTGTTTCTGCAAATAGTTCAGACAGAAAATGAGTAATTCATTGGGTGGCTGTTCAGAAAAGCGCCGCGTGGTTCTCCTGACTGCTCCTCAAAGCAGCCTTGCCTGTGGTCTGAGCTTCAAGAGATGACTCGTGGATGGTGTGTTTGCATTAAATATTGTACAGGAATGTTCCGTGAGAAGGATTTCCATCCCAAGTAGTCTCTGTGTTGATCTTATTTAGTTTTTAATTAAAATCAAGAGAGGATGGAGGCTCTCACAGGGTCACGCTCTTTCCTCGGGTGTTGATCTGCAGAATCCCAGTCTGGGGGTGCTTGTGGTTGCTCCCTGGTGGCACTTTGGCCTTTCAGTTGAAGATGGCTGGATGGCTGCAGTGTTATTAGGTTGGAAAAGACCTTTTGGCTCAGGTCCAACCATTTAGCCCAGCACGTGGATGTGTGGTGCAAATGTAGAAGCTCAGAGACGGTTCCAGCAGCGTGGTTGGAGGTGGTTCAAGTTCACCCATTGTTGTCCATGGTGTAAAGCTGCCTCTGAACACTGGCTGGAGTAGCCCTGGAGTTTATCTCTGAGCTATTTAGACCTACCAGGAGTGACTTGCTTCACCTCTCACCTGTCTGGTGACAACTGCACAGCCTTGGGGTTTTTGAGGGAGAAGAGGAATGGGATGTGGGCACGGTGTTGGCTGCCTGGCCCACCCTGGGGAGGTGCTGTTGGTGGCCCCAGCCCAGGTGAGGTGTGGGGCTGGATGCTGGCTGTTCTCTGACAGATTGCAGACAGGTTTAGCTGGGACAGAGCTCTCTGGAGTAGGGAGGTGGGGGTTGACATCACCCCTCTGCTTCTCCTCTTGTTTTTTCCACCTCTGCAATGGCCGCAGGCCTTGGTACTGGTGCCTGAGACCAAGAGATGGGTCTTAAATTTGAGGTTTTAAATGAGAAAGCAGTGGATTGAGATGAGATCTAAGGCAGAATTTCTTTCCCAGCAGAGTGGTGGCCACTGGAGCAGGGTGCCCAGGGAGGTGGTGGAGGCTCCATCCCTGGAGCCATCCCAGGTGGGGCTTGAGGGGGCTCTGAGCACCCTGCTCTAGTTGAGATGGCCCTGCTTTCAGCAGGGGTTGGACTGGATGAGCTCTGGAGCTCTTTTTAACTCAGACATTTCTATGATACTGTGCCTTTCTTCTCTGGTGAAATCCCAAGCTATTAAAACCCAATCCTTTGCTTTACAGCATTTCCAAAGTATTGCTGCTTAATCCCTTTTCTTGACCCGTGGCTCGTGCTGGAAAAGCTCCTGTCTCAAGGCAATATTCAGCATCCTGGAGGATAATGGCCCTAATCACATTTCATACGCCTGTTCATTGGGCAGGATGAACATCTGTTGCTCTGCTGAGTTTCTCCTCTCTCAGTTCTGGAGATCCATCTTTTATTTCCTCAGCAGAGTGGCTTAGGAGGCCAGTTAAGAAGCCTTCTGTGTGACTAGGACAGGGTAATTCAGGAGCTGAGTGGCATGGAAGGTCTTTAAGTGGACTTGCTGCTTTGGGCTTCCTGGCTTTGATGTGCTAAGGAGCCTGGAGCAGAGTAATAACCCCAGGGACCAGCAAGGGTAATAATGAAGTTTTAACATGATGGACACACTGCTCAAAACTCTTGGAGTCTGCAAAGTGGTGGGGTGTGTTCCTCCCAGCTTGGCTGCAGCCTGCTTCTTGCTGCTTTTAGCCTATTGTGTCATGCGTGTGGATATTTGCACCGGTATAAAGAGATGCTGCTTTGATAGGACAAGAGGAACCAGCCTCAGGTTTCCCCAGGGGAGGTTGAGGTTGGAGCTGAGGAACAATTTCTTTCCCTGCAGGGCTGTGCCAGGCTGCCCAGGGCAGGGCTGGAGTCCCTGTGAGCCCTGGAGGGGTTTCCAAGCCCTGGAGCTGTGGTGCTGAGGGCCATGGGGCAGTGGTGCCCTGGCAGGGCTGGGAGATGGTTGGACTCTGATGTCAAGGGTATCTTCCAAACCAAAATGATTCTATGGTGGCTTTGGAGAAGCAAAGACCTGGTGATGGTGTAGACAGGTGGCCTGGAATGTTGGAGTGAGTCCAGCAAAGACTGGAACCCAGACATGACCTGTCCAAAAATGAGCTGTGGTCAACGAGTTCAAGTATTGAACCCAATCTTGTTTTTCCTGTTGTATTTCTGGTTTTGTGGGCTTGGATTTTTTGTGCCTCCCCCAAGAGAGTTGGTTTGTTTTATAGACTGACTTTTCCTTCTTGATGTTGGATATGGAAGGCAACAGTTAGTGACTCCATGTGGGATCTCAGAGGCTTTCACTGATGTTGTGCTTTTTTTTTTCAATTTTTACACATATGTGTTCCTTCTTTTCTGTCTTTTTTTTTTTTTTTTTTGGTGGTTTATTTTTTCCCCCTGTGTTTCCCCCCTCCCCAGGCTGTTCCTTTTCATCTCCTGCATGGATAATAGTGCTGATGAACCAGTGTTATTTAGCCTGACGCATAAAAGCAGAGCTTGCAGAGGGAAAAAGAAGAGGGGAAAATTACAGTGGCAAAGGTTCCTAAATTACAGTTGTAGGGGGAGATGGTGATAAGGAAGTAGTTAAACATTACTGTTTAGTCAGACCTGCAACTGTGGCTGCTGGCACTTGGATTTGTCTCCTCCTTTTGCTGACACTCAATTCCCTGCTAATAAAGTCCCTGGTTTATTGACCCTGGAGCCTGTGGAAGTCACTGGGCGTGTTCCTGCAGATGGTTTCACACCAAGTGCCAAACAGATGATAATTATTTGCAGATTGGCTACTCAAAGAAATGTCAGGTGCTCACCAGAGCTACTGTTGAACAACAAAAAATAACAATAACACCCAAACCCAGACACAAATCCATCTGTCCATCTGAGAGCTAGATCAGGACACGTTGTGGGGTTGAACCAGGATGTTAAGAAGCAGAAGTGTTGATGCCTGGACTGTCTGGATGTTTGCTCCAGCTGGAAAATCCTTGGAGTTTATGGCAGCAGAGAGTTTGCAGACAGCCCAGGTGGGTGTGAGCATGGCCCTGAGAACCTCTTGGGTGGAGTTGAGTGTGATGGTGAGTGGTAGATCTCCAGCCTGAAGAACTTTGCTTGGTTTCAAAGTGAGCAGTGATCTGCAAGATGCTGAAGGTCAGCTCTGCCCACAGGGATGTGGGACCAAAAATTGCACTTTGTAGAACTGCAGAAGTAAGGAGAGAATCACAGACTGGTTTGGGCGGGAAGGGACCTTTCAAGGTCACCTTGTCCAACCCCTGCAGGGAGCAGGGCCATCTGCAGCCAGAGCAGGGTGCTCAGAGCACCAACCTCCCCTGGGATGGGG
>JAOEGS010023647.1:0-10387 GCA_025447755.1 Corythornis vintsioides | reverse complement strand
GTGTCCTCTCCCACCTCCTCCATGCTCCTGGAGCCAAGCCAAGCCCACCTGTGGCCCCACATGGGCCTCCCTGCTTCCCTTTGGTGCTTCAGCATCACCCCTCACCCCGGCCTAACTACCAGTGCATCCCAGTAATTGTGGCTCACTACGCAGGGCAGTGGGTGCCTGTAGGAGCCCTGTGCTTTGGCAGAGGAACCAGCAGCACAAGGGAGAGGGGTTCACAGGGCTGCAGCCCCCAATTTGCACCCTGGGGCTACAGCTGAGAGCTCTGGGCAGGAGCCTGAACCCCAGGGCACTAGCTCTGATGAATCAGCAAGGAGATAAATGGTGAAAGAGACCATGGATGAAGATGAGCCATGGCTCACAGAGGGTGACCCCAGCTAGAGGTGGCCCCACTGTTCTTGGGGAGACCTGGCTGCAGGGCCAGCAGGTACCAGACACATCCCAGCCCCTTGGTTTGCACCAAAATTAAACCACATATGCTGTGAGGGAGCCCAGCATGGGGGAGGCAGGGACAGAGGGCCAGCCAGACAGCCTGGAGAGAAGTTGCTGGGAATTCTGAAGCACAGCAGCAGGCTGGGTGGGTTTCAGCTGCCTTGATCTGGACCTGAACTTGCTGCTGAGCAGACACGGGCAGGGAGAAGGAAGGCAGTGGGTGGTGGGATGTCAAGGTGACCTGGCAGTACCTCTGGCTGGTGTGGGGTGGTGGCACAGATGGACCCCGTGTCCTTACTGGACATCTGGGAGGTGATGTGGGTTTCATATCAGGGACAGGACAGCCAGTCTCCAGTGGGCAGGACAGGGCAGGGGCCATGCCCAGGTGGGACAAGCAAGAGGGGGGATGTACAGACCTTTGTGGAGGCTCTTGGTGCAGGTGGCACCCAAAGCCCATCCTCTCTGGAGCAGACGAGCTTCATTTGAGCAACGTGGGCTTGCCCAGGCCTGAGCAACGAGGCACAGGGACCCCAACACATCCTCGGGTTCAGCCGAGCTGCCAGCCCTGCCCGGCAAGGCTGCATCACAGGATCAGCACCAGCTCAGTCTTACACCTTTAAATAGCTGTAAAAACAAACCAGCAAGCAATTAAATTCCCCAATCCGAGCTTCCCAAACCAGCTGCCTTCACTGCTCGCTTTTCCCGAGAGCCCGGGGGGTAGCAGCTGCCCCATCGCTGCTCAGCCCCATGCCCGGAGAGGTCAAGAACGTGGAAAAGCCTCTTTCCTACCGGTCTCGGCTTAATCCCACCGGGCAGAGGAACACGGGGACGGGGCCCCGCGGCCGCAGGGGGGCCCCCGGTCTCCGCCGCAGAGAGCTCGGCGATGGGCGGCGGCCCGGGAGCCGCCCCGGAGCATCCTCCCTAAATAGGATGCAGGGGGAGGAGTGAGGTCCCTCTGCCCAATTAGCGCCTGGAAACGTCCCCTCCCTCAGCAGAGCCCTCCGAGGCCGGGCAGCCCCCGACAGCAGATGCTGCAGCTGGCTGAGGGCAGAGGAGCAGCTGGTGATACTTTCATAGATTCACAGACTGGTTTGTGTCAGAGGTGACCTTTAAAAGTCATCGAGTCCAACCCCCTGCAGGGATCAGGGACATCTGCAACCAGAGCAGGGTGCTCAGAGCCCTCCCAACCTCGCCTGGGATGGTGCCAGGGATGGGGCAGCCACCATCTCTCTGGGCAGCCTGGGCCAGGCTCTGCCACCCTCAGTGTAAAACATTTCTCCTTCTCTCCAGTCTAAATGTCCTTCTTTTAGTTTAAACCATCACCCCTTGTCCTGTCCCTACTCAAAACTCCATCCCCATCTTTCTGACAGGCACCTTGAAGTCCTAAAGGCCTCAGTAAGTTCTCTCTGGAGCCTTCTCCAGGCTCAGCAACTTCCACTTTGGGGCTTTCACATCAAAATGCTCATGTCCTGGCACAGGCCAGTCCCCATGACCTCCTTGGCAGTGGCCGGAGGAGGCCCTGGTGCTGGGGCAGTGAGCAGAGCTCCTCCAGCCTGCTGGACAGCTGCCATTCCAGCAGGAATTTCGGGACCTGTGACACCTCCTGTTCCCAGCTCTTCCTGCCCAACTGCCTGGGCTGCTCCCCACTTCCACACCATCCTGCCCCGGGGAGCAGCAGAGCCCGTGGGCTGAGTTGTGCCAGCCAGGAGTGTCATCCCAGCAGGAACATCCCCACTGCCCCTCCGACATCCAGCATCCTCCCGCTCCCCAGACCTGGGCACCCGGCCGAGCCCCCCTCTCATTGGACCAGCAGCTGGCAGCCGGGGTCCGCTGGCATCTTCCCATGCCCAGCAAGGGGGAGCTGGGTGCCAAAGAATCCCGCTCAGGGAGCCAGCGAGCTGCCGGTGACATTTGTGCTGGTGGCAGGGGACAATTCCCGCATGGCATGTGCAGCCCCGGGGCTCCCTGAGGACTCGCATTCTCCCAGCGGGCACCAGCACAGCGGGGCCGGGGTTGGGGGTGGGCTCATAACGGCCCCCTTTGTGCGGGTGGCAGGAGGAGAGGTGAAGCTTTGACGTCAGCCCGGGAGGAATTCCTTAATGCCATTCAGGCCTCCCTCGCCCGGCGCTGCTAATTGCGTTTTATGTAATAGCTGCAGCTGGGCTCCCAGGCTGCTATTGAGAGCGGCAGAAGGCAGAGTGATGGGGGGCAGAGGGGGCCTGGGCAGCGAGTTGTGCCGAGCTGGTGCCACCGGCCGCGGGCATCCCCGTGTCCTGGCTCCCTGGGGGCTCAGCTGCCCCTTCCCCGGCTTGCAGGGGAAGCTGCTCTCTTGGCAGGAGCTTGCAGTGGGTGCAAGTTGCACCCACACAGGGCTGGCATGGGTGCACCCAGAGGCTGGTGCCCCCTGCACAAAGGGATGAGATACTGGGAGCTCAGTGGGAAAGCCAGTGATGCTTCAGAGGGATTTTGCCAGGTGAAGAGCACCAGTGCTGTGCCCAGCTGGCGAGGTGGCACCTGTCCCTCTGCTCCCTCCCTTTGCAGCCTTGCAACTGTGCCACTAGTGCCACCCAAAGGCACCCCAGGGTGCCCAGGCCCTGTGGCGTGGGATGGCCGGGCAGCGCTGGCCCCCTTCCCCTGGCTCGTGCATGTGCCTGTCACCAGAGCGAGCTGGGAAGAGGAAATAATAATAAATAGTTTTGGTATCTAGGGGGTAATTGCACTTAATGGAGACGAACGAGGCAGCAATTTATCTCGTTACGCCGTCGGGTTTCCAGCTGCACGAGCCTCAGATGATAAAAATCATGTCTTTGCTGCTCTCTGCTCTGCTGGGGGATCTCCACGGCATCCCCACGGCTCTGGGTGCCCCCCTGTGTGCCCAAGGAGAGGAACACCAAGAGCTCCCTCATGTGAGGACCCTCCCAGTTGGGGTGCTGCTGGCTTTGCCTCGCCACCAGCTTGCCCCCACATCACCTCACTGCAAACACAGAGACCCTCACCCAGGCACCTGCTGGGGCAGCCAAGCCAGGCACACCGTGGGGGTGCAACACAGAGAGGGAGTTTTCCCAAGGAGGATGAGGAGGAGAAAGGGGGTTTGGGGAGGGGGGATGTTGGCAACCATCAATGAGAAAGACGGTGGGACCCCAGACGTCCCCTCCCCCCAGCCGGCGTGGCCAAGCTTAGGCTGTAAAAAGAAAGAGCTGGTACCAAGGAGAACATGCTTCACATTCCTGTGCTGTCTCCGGGGGAATTTCGACTGATCTACATGAAAAATACTCGTTGCCCCCGAGGTCAAAGTGTCTGGAGGAAAAATTTCCGAGCGGAAAAGCTTTAAGCAGCGCAGAGCCACAGCCGGCGGCTCCAGTCTCACCTGGAGTGAGCAGCCAGTGCCACCACGGCCGGTGCCAATGCCCTCCCCAGAGCTCAGCAGGGTGTAGGAAGCTGCTGCTACCACCCTTTGTTCTGTGTCCCTCATCCCCATTGGGTCTGGGGGGTTCTTCTAGCCCCTGTGTGCAGCTTTGCCTTCCTCTGGTCGTGGAAAGGGAGCCACGGGCTGCAACTTTCTGGGGCTGGTGGCAGTGGTGAGGGACTGGGACACTCACACACCATCTGCAGCCATCAGAGGCACATCAGCCCCGCTGTGAAGCAGCTCCTGCTGGTCTTTGGAAAGGCTGGTGGCTGTGGGTGTTGGCTGCCAGAAATGTGCTGTCCCTCTGCCATCAGGATGCCAGCCCTGGAGCCCATGCTCCCTGCCCTGTGCACCCAACGCTCACCCCAACACTGTGAGCAGCAGCACCTTGAGCTCATATGAACCCAGCTCAGCTGCACAGGGAGGGAGAGCAGGGGAAAGGCTCCAAGGTCACCCCCTGAACGTCACAGAGCAGAGCCACCCTGGATCTGGCTCCTTTTAGACTTGCGACCGATCTAATAATTTAATTGCACCTTTAAAAATAAATACTCATCTGGGGTTGGGGGAAAGAAAGGCTTACGGAAGAAAATTAAGAGGAATTTAATTAAGGGCAGTGCTGGGAATGTCTGTACCACAATAAAGATAAGGAGGATCAATTGCTTCTTCCTAGGATCAAAGGGAAGGGCTGGAGGGGGGAAGCGGGGCTGTCGGGCAGCTACAAAGCCCAGGGAAGGGAGGGGAAGGCAGGGAGGGAAAGGCACACACGAGAAAGCAGGAGAAAGACAGCTAGATAAGATTAGAAAAATAATTGATTGTGTAGCTCCCCGAGGGCTACCCAGAGACACAGGTCGATCATAGGTGGCAGAGACTGAGTGGGGGGGGAGTGGTCTGAGCCATCCCCACCGCCCTGGCTGCCTCCTGCATGTCAAGAACCACCAGAGAGGAGCATGGGGAAGGGGCAGCACCATCCCTCCCATTCCAACTGCCTCATCTCAAGGTACTGAGCCAGCTGAGCACCAGCTGGGCATCCCTCAGGGCTGCCATGGCTTGGCTGTGCCCATCCCTTTGTGGGGCTGAGCCGTGTGCTGGTCCCAGCATAAACCAAATTGTCTGGTGACCCGTGCCAGGCACCAAATGACCAAAGGCATTGGCCAAAAACATTGGCCAAAGACTCAGAGTCCTACCCCAGGACTCCTGGAGGGTCTATGATGGCTTTGCTGTCTCTATCCCCTGTGCCCACGGGCTGGTGCCTCCTAGGTACCACAAACAGGGTGCTGCAGGCAGGTGCAGCAGAGCAGGGGGGCTACACCATGGGCATTCCCTGTCTATAGACACCCACCGCCCGGCCCCTTGGCTGCCTGGAGAGCACCCTGGGTTTGCACGAGCATCTGGCTGTCATCCCTCGGGCAGGGGGGCCCATTTGGGGTGAAACCCTGACAGTGCCATGAGTCAGGTGGCCCTGTGGGACACCAAGACTTGCCTCCTTTCTGTGTCACCATCACAGCATCTCCACGGTGCCCAGGCCAGCATCCCTCCAGCCAGGCAGGGCTCCACTGAAGCCGGTTGCCTGGGGAAAAGCCAGACCCTGTGTGTGGCTGCACCCAACACCATGAACCTCCCAGCTGAGTCTGCAGGATGGTGGGCACAGGGGGAGCAGGAGGGTCTGAAAAACCTCTGCCAAGAGCCATTTCTGCATCAGCCAGGAGCGTTCATCTCCCAGCCCAGCACCATGAGGGAGCTCATCCCGTGTCTCACACAGGAAGGGAGCGTGGGATCGCTGGGAGCTGCAGGGAGGGTGATTTTCCCAGTGTATCTGGTTGCCTGTGAATGCAAAGAAGCACCTGGACGGGTTTCTTGAAAAGGCTGGACCCGGTAGGTCCCAAATTCATGAGGCTGGTACCCAGCCAACCACGGCAGCCCTGACAATCCAGCCAGGCAACGCTTTGCATCTCTGAGCACCCAGCTGGCTGCGTGACCCCGCTTTGCCGGGGTGTACAACGGCAACTCCAGTTCCCACCTCACCCACCAGACCTACCACGGAGTTGCCAGGAGGCCTGCTCCTCACTCACAGTCTTCGCATGGCTCGGGACACCATTGCCACATCAGGAACCAGTTTGCATCCCAGCTGGGAAATCCCTGCAGCGCCTCTGCCCCGCGTGTGAGCAGCTCTGAGCCCCACCACCCCACCACCCCCAGCCCTCCGGCCGCTGCCTCCGGAGGAACGGGCTCTTGCCTCACCAGCTTTTGCAAGAAGCCGAGCCCGCGCCTGGAGAAAGCGGTTCAGCCGGCTCTGGTGGGGAGGGACGAGCTGGCAGCCTGGCAAGGAGACAGCATCTGGGTGTGCCACGTCCCCACGGAGCCCGGTGGCAGCTGTGCCCTGGCCGGGCGGGAGCAGCCGGGTGCCTCTGGCTGGGCTGGGCGGTTGAGCCAGCGTGGCTGGTTTGTCCCTGGTTCCATGGGAGCTCCGCCAGCTTAGAGCCTCCCGTGCCTGCTTTGCACCTTGGTGAGGCACTCGAAGTGCATTTGGGGTTTTATTGCTGCATGGCAGCCGTGCCTGGTGTCCCCAGGGGCTTGGCAAGAGACAGGTTGGTCAGTTGTCTGGTGAGAGCAGCTGTGGGTCCCCCGAGGTGAGCGTGGCTCTCACGTCCCACCAGCTCACACCATGGGGTGGGTGGTCCTGCAAATGATGGGGAGGACAGGAGGTGGCTGGGCAGTCCCCCAGCTGCAAACCCAGCTCCAGCAGTGCTGGCAGAGCACAGCACCCTCTCCCCAGTCCCCTCTGCCCCATCCTGCTGCAGAGAGGAGCAGAACCCCAGTGCTACACACTCCAGGACTTCAGAGCTGCTGGTCTGGACAGATGGGTAGAGTCATCCTGCTCAGAGCAATCCCATGGGATTCCTCCTCCAGCAGCTTGAGCAGCATCACAGTTCAGGAGGGCACTGGGACTTCAGGATGGCTACCAGCACTGAGTTACCTGGGTTCTCTGAGTCCTGGTATGACATTTTTAAGTCCCAGGTTCAGATGAGATGCAGCCATTCCTCATGCTCCAGGGAAATAGGATCAAAGTTTCCGGGTGCTGCTGTTTCACCTTTTTTTTTGGCAGCTCCAGGCTCCAGCAAAGTGCCATTGAAGATGGGAGGACTTTCATGTGGGGATTTCTCTTCTTCAGATCTTCAAAGACATCCAGCAATCAAACAGGTAGTAGTGGAGGCACCTTGAAAAAAAAAAAAAAAAAAAAAAAAAAAAGCTTCACTTTGAAAGTGAATGCAAAAGAAATGACTAAACTTTGTTGTTTAATTGTTCTGGTGCTCAAAGTTACGACCAAGTGTCTTAGAAATGTTGGCACTGAGCCCACGATGCATCAGACACAAAAATGCTCAAGCAGAAAACCTGAGGGAGGGGGGGAGAAAACCTAAACTGACATCAAAGACCCACCAAGAGGAGAAATCTCCAGGAAGGAACATCAGTGTGGCTTGGTCACGGCCATCAGAGAGATGACAGCCAGCAGGCAGCTGACAGAAGAACCCCCAGAGCACCTGGGCCACCCACACACCTTTCCCTGAGCTGCTCCATGCCCTGGGCATCGTTAGGAGCTGGCTGGTGGCCCTGCCACCCTCCCCACCAAGAGAAGTGTTCTCACAAGCACCAGCTGCACCCTGTGCTGCTTGCTCCACTCTCATGTGCAAGTGGCTTTTGCTGCAGGGCTGTCCCTGGGGGTCACAGGCATCCCCCCCCAAGGAAAGCACACATCTCCCCACCTCCCTTCCCATGCTGTGTCCCTCCCCGAGCCTGCTCTGCCCCAAATATGGGCTCAGAGCATCCGGGCTTCCCAGCACAAGCCCGGACAGGAACGTGGTGCTGCAAGGTGACTCAGGCTCCTGACAGCTCCTCTCTGCCGGGAAACCCAGCCCAACCTGGGCAGGAGCTGCTGGGAGTGCCGGCAGAGCTGCTCTCTTTGGCTCCTCCAAACAGTTTGCTGTTGCCCTGGCCCCACAATACCCTTTTCTCCCTGTTTTTCAAGGCACATGAGGCTGCTGGTGGATGTTATGCAGGGATGCAGCTCCCGAAGCAGCCCCTAGAAGAGAGATTATAGGTCTGAGGTGGTGCAGCACACCTGGGGTGCAAGCGACCCCCCAAGGCACAGCCAAGCCAGCACCCCAGCATCATCCACACCCACCCACCCCCCATAAAAAATGCCTAGAAATGCCCAATTTTCATGCCTGAAACTCCCTCTGGTAACGTCTGCAGGACTGGAGGGATGCACCAGCTGCCTCCAGTAAGAAACCAGCACCCAAGGACCTGCAAGGAAAGGTCCAGGCTGTCCCCCAGCACCCAGATAACCCCTGGGGGACAGTGACAGGGGAAGCTGGCACCAGTTGGTATAAATCCACAGGGCAACAGGCCACACTCCAAGCACTCCAGCATTACCTCACCACCCGGGACAATTTATCTCTGGGTGTTTCTCCCCATTTCCCTCTCCTCCAAGCCCTGCCTGGCAGCAGAACAGCTCTGCTCCCACACGCCGAGGCAGCTCTGCCTGTGCTGGCAGCAACTGCAGCAGGTCGGCTGAAGTCACCACCCCACCCCACCCCCCCCCCCAAAATAAAAGGCATTTTCTCAGTAAAATACCACTGAGGTCATTCTCAGCCGCTTCAAACACCCACGGGGGGGGACGGGGGCTGCAGTAAGTAGCTCCCAGGAGCTTGGGAGGCTGGAGGAAAGCAGAGGGTTTGTGAATCCTCGGGATGAAAAGACTGAATAAAAGAAAGCTGTTAATAATAGTCGTGGTCTGAAAGGGGGGCTCAGCCCCCCACCGTGGGGGGCAGCCACCATAAGGAGGGGGGCAGAGGCAGTGGAAATCAGGGCTGGGATGAAAAGAACGTTTCCAGGGCCTGGCAGGGGAATGCCAGGAGCATGGGCACGGTGCAGGGATGGGGGCACCAGCTGGGATGGGGGACGGTCGCTGTGCCCCCTCCCTCCAGCTCCAGGAGGCAGTTGGGCTGAGGCTGCCTCCTACACCCTCTCCTCCAGCTGTGGAGAAACTCTGGGGGTGTTTCTCACCCTTGCACATCACTGTGGCCTGGGACAGGGACATTAGGGGGTGTCCACTCACCTGGGGGGGCTGCCACGAGCCAGGGCTGGGCTGAGCTGGCCAAACACTGCTCCTGAACCAGCACAAACAGCAACTGCCACCATCTGGGACACGCATGATGGGACCATCAACATGTGCCTCTCACCCCTGTGGTGTCCACCCGGAGCTGCCACAGCTCAGCCTGGCTCAGATGCCAACAAACAGGAACATTTCCTTGCAATTCATTAACAAAACAGGACCACAGCACCCCAGGCTGCTCAGAAACCCCAAACCCACATCCAACGAGGATACTCTGAACCAGCAGCTGCTAAAAACCCAGCACAACTTGACCTCTGCTTTGGGATGCTCCATGCCTCGGACCCATGGGTGCTGCAGCCCCCAGTTCACCCCATCCCACAGGCCACTGGGACTTTGCCCTGGTTAAGCTGGATGCCCTCAGAGCAGCTTTAAGCTCTCTGGTGTTTCTTAATGGAGCAGGAAGCACGCGGGGAATGCGCAGTGGGGGGCAGAGAGTGAGTGGACCCCCCCTGTGGCTTCAGCCTCGTGGGACAAGGGGTGGCATTCCTGGCAGGCAGCCCTTCTACCCTGTCCCTGCAGATCAGCCTCTCCAGGGTGGGGTGGAGGAGACCTGAAGCAGCTCTTATTAACCCCACTGGAAACGGGAAATGGGTTCCCGGGCTTTATGGAGCCATAAAACTGGTTTCAATGCCACAGCAGGAGGAGGAGGAGAAAGGAGGCTGAGGGAAAAGGGGCAGAGAGGAGACAGCCCCATGGTATGTGCCAGGGGTGGTGGGGCTCAGCCTCCCTCACTCCTTCCTCTGGTCGAGGAAGCTGCAGGGGCTGGGGGAAGGGATGGCAACTGCCTGGGGTGGCAGCTCCACAGCCCTCAGGACCTGCAGCTATTTCACAAACCTAAATCCACACACCCCAGTGCTGAGAAAAGGGGTTAGGAGAGAGAGCCTGGAACAGGCAGCTCAGGTTGGCAGCAGCACCCATCACTCCTCCCTGCCCACCCCGAGCTGCAGCGGCACGACAAGCAAGATGACAACTCGGATCTACCATCTGCTTTTAATTTAATGGTTTTCTCCAGACCATTTTCCAGGGAAAACACACACACACAGAGCCCAGAGAAGGGAAAAGGCCGGCGAACTTGCGGCGATAGTGCAACGGAGCTTTGATGTGTGGTACATGAGACAAGGGCACCAACACCTCCACCCCCCTCAGAAAACAAACATCTGTGAGGCCGTTACTGACTCAGACACATCCCCTGCTGCTGAAATTTAACATCAAGTCAGACCAAGGCAATAAATAAGGAAGTGGTGCCCCACCAAAGGCACTTTTGTAACCTCTTTTCAACATTAACAAAAAATAATCATCATTAAAAAAAAAAAAAAAAAAAAAAAAAAAAAAGCATCAGAGCATGTTCTACGACTGGGGTTTACGACAGATCCAGT